>DWTF01000677.1:0-10893 GCA_018250225.1 Udranomia kikkawai
GAAGAACTAAGGCTCGAAACCATTTAGATGGCGTACTCTTCAAATGTAACCGCTGCACCGCAATCAGTTCGCGTGTTTAAGGTCGCATGTTTTTTCATTTGCGAAATCACATTACGGTCGATCCCATATCAAAGTGAAGGAATCGATTCGGAATCGAGTATCTAATATTAAAAATGCATTTGCCTGCATTTCTTTCTCATTTCTTACTTTCCTCAACGTCCCCTAATGACTGGGAGCATTAGTTATCTTTAAATTACGCCCGATAGGTATTCTAGGGGGCTTTAAAAATAAAAAAGAAGGCGAGGAAAGAAGGGTGCAAGCACTAGGGTGGCGGTGATAACGAGGTCTCGAAGCGAAGAGCCTTATCTCCCGCTTTTTGTGATAGACAGAAAAAGTAATTAAGACTTTTTTTGTTTCCAAAGAAATTAGATTTGGAGCGCCCGTTAATGTGTTTGTGATGTTTTTAATTATCAGATCTGTGCACTCGAAATGCGAGGCAAATGTTTTAATAAGTTTTTTCTTTACGACTTTTAGATTTAAATAATTTCTGATAATGGAATGCATTGCATTTGAAGGGTTGAAACTTTAATGTATTTTGATGGATCTTTCTTTGAAATGCACTTTTGTATTGTAGTGGGTGAGAAGTATTTTTAGACTAGCTCCACTTATCTGAACAGCTAAAAATATTTTAACTTTTAACTGGTTGATGCAAATGCGATAACATGTATCTTAAAAGTCGTACATTGTATTATTAGTGCAATCTATAAAAATAAGTTTACGAACACAGTAATAAGTACGATACACAGATAAAAAGGAGAACCATTGTTTCCGAGTAACTTAATTAAAACGAGCGTGTAATCGCCGCAAATATCTAAATAAAACGTCATTGAACTAATGTACCTTCCCTTCCTTATTTCCTCCTAAGTAGAGCGAGATGAGAATATCACATCGGGTACAGCTGAAAAGAGACAGAATCCCAACGGGGGGCGCATTCAGACGCAAAGAAAGTATTGTTTTAAAGACAGTTTTAATTTCCCGAAGGTGATTTATCACCGCGCCGTTTTCGCTTCGTGTGAATATGTTACGATCCATAGAGAAGAGAATATAAATAGAATTGCAATTTGAGCGGGAACGGCGTGCCATATGTCTATGATGCGTATGTACAAATGTTCACATCAGTTTGTCCGGCAGGTGATATCGCTATGAACATATCTAACAAACAAAAAATGTATTTTATTATCAAATATGTGCTCTCATCTGCATCTAACTACCGCCACACTTATTTCTGCCTTATAGCAGTAGTTTTATGCTATTGGCTTGAAGGGTGTGGTCAGGGAGACATACTTAACGGACGCGATCTAACTTAGTCCTTAGAGGTATCAACGCATTTGTAGTTGACCAAAAAACTTCGATCCCCTCTTAGGTTGATTACAGATGTTTATTAGCGGCAGTGACCACTTACCATCAGGTGAACTGCATGCTGGTTTGCTATCTCAAAATCATAAAAAAAGTATTAAGCATGACAGTTAATGCTTAAACAATAAAGCAAACAGTTAAAGTGGTCAGAGAACACTGGGTTACATCTGACTCGGTACAAAACATGTCTTGTAGTTCTATTAATACTCCTATTTCTGTATTACAATCAATATTTATAAATTTTGGCCGAAACGAGGGAGCCGCGTCCCCCGCGAAGGTTTTTATTTAACGCAGCCAAATTTAAAAATGTTGTGGAATGCCTCCGCGGGTGACGCGACAAGATTATTTTGAATTTGGATTATAGTATGATTAACTCACTGATGTATGACTCTGTATTGATTGAGTATTAGTCTTTTTAATCCATAGACAATTATTGCTTTTATATTTCTTTCCAAGCAACGTGTTGCTTACCTATTACTAGCTACTATTACCTAGTAGGATCAAGAATAAAAGACGGACTCAATTTTATTTGCTGAAATATTTATGACGTCCACCAGTCGCCTAAAAAACTTAGTCATAAATTGCATTACAAAAGAAATTTATATTTCAGTTAGTTAATTCCAAAACAGCACAAAGGGCAGACATGACTTCGAAGCTAATGTGAAATAATCATTAACTGCAACTAAAAATACATTTAATTACGTCGGCGAAGAAATTAGCCGCTCGGCGAAGCGCGGAATGGCGGAATTCTCCAAGTTTCGCCGCGATAACAACTTGGAGTAATCGGCTTTAACTCTTGCAGGCTTACGGCTGCCTAAGCTTCTTTTCACTTCTGAATATTGTGGTATTTTCGTTTCAGCCCTCTCTGCATTTTGAATTTTTGAAACTCTCGTAGTGTACGTACTTGTGTGTTGTGTAGATTTTCTGTCGTCGTGCAGAGCTAATGATGGCATCTCTTAAAAATAAATTCAAATGTATCACCAATTATCTTAACAGACATAATTTAAAAACTTGTTTAATATCTTAAAAGAATAAAAAATACTCTTTGAAAATGACATTGGTATCTTACCTATAAACTCATAAGAAAAGGACCACCAACGTTCGCTCTATATTTGAATTTAGAGCGCGGTCAAAAAGATGCTAATCACAATGGCGTCGCTTCCCGCCTTGATTTGCAAACAGTGAGATAACGTGACGATTGTATGTTGATCGCACCTACAATGTCATTGTGCGCTTGTTTTAATTCACGACCACGATTTAGTACTTCTGCCGCTTGTAATAAGGTTCAAAATTAATTCTATCCTGTATCTTGAACGCAACTTAGTGAATTATATCATAGCGATTTGACGACTTATCGAATAAAAAAGTTCGGGGCTTGAATTTTGACAGATGTCACCTAGAGGCTGAATGGATGCCACCGCGTGTCATCAAAATTTTTTGTTTGTAATTATTCCACTATGACTAATAATTCCCTGCTTTTGATATTGTATTGGACATTGATACTGAGTAATATAATAGCGATGAGTAGAATACACTGATTCTGTACGCGTCTTACTTCACAACTGATCAAAAAATCTTTCCAGTAAGAAAATAAAAAAAATATTAATCTTTTGGCATCGCATATTTTACGCTATGCGAAACATTGTCGGACCTATTAAATTACTTAAGTATCAACAACATAAAATCTTATCTCTTACGAATATTATTATACTTCAGTAAAAGATAAGGACAATTTACAAATTAAATAGTAATCAATAAATTATCTGCATTAAAAACACATCTTATACGAATCTTCGAAATCAAACATAATCACACCTTGTAGTTTCTCCAGAAAAATCCAATTAGAATGTAAAACGCGCTCGCTACGCACAAACACGTTAAAAACTAACATGAATTCGCCTCGATCATATCTCGCCGTATAGTGTTGCAAGTGCGTGACATACCTACAATGTAAGTGGCAAAAAAACTAGTGGCAACACCGGCGTTACGTGCAACGGATACTAGGCGAAAACGAGCAACCTGTCAGATTTCACGCCTCGGATAAATTGGACACTTGTAACTCGATATGCTCGCGTGTGTATGCGCATACATTATAGCTATACATTATATTAATTTATGCGTTAATAAAATGTCGAATTGGCGCGCAATGCCGTAATGCGGAGTTGGTATCTACAAAGTAAGCTAAGATCCCTAGTTTGATACTTGTGCAGTTTTAAACACAGTAGAGATTTCCTATACGCGTCCTATCATCATTCCCGCTATGTAGTTGTTTACGTGTTAAAGTAATAAAATAAACACATCTAACTATTACTATCATAATTCGAACATACAATAATCTAAAACATACCCATCTTTAGTTACAAAAATATTTCTATTTATTTTTGTATCTTGACAAGATTCTAAAACTTTAAAACTAGTCAGAATAACCAACCCTGAAAAGCGGAAGCTAAAAGTTGGAACCACATTTCCAACTAGAAATTTTAAAACGCTAATGCTATAAGAAAATGTGTTTCTCAAAGATGACGTCTCGTAAGCTATTCCAATGACAGTTTTACATTTGACGCGTATATATTTCTTTTCTTTCTCCGTTTCCGCAGCAGTAGTTTATATTCTAAAACCGGTAGCCGTGCCACAAACAAAAGGAAAGCAATGTTTACCATTTCCATCTGTTATTGTTTACCAGGAGCACATAGTCACAGGTGTACTGAGGGTCATTTGCATACATAATCGCGGGACAAAGACGCTTGGCTCGCTCATGCCTCCCTGGTACCATTGTAATAATGCTAATAGGCATTAGGAATGTTTTTAAAAACAAATACTTTGCTCCTGGTCTGGCCTTTTTTGGTGGCTTTGTTGTTTTTGTTGATGAGGTCATGCCTCAGGTTAACTTTAATACTGCTTAGGATACATTTCGGTTCCCCGTAAACGAAAGAAACTAAACAAAATCCTTCTCAGTATTATTACAACACAGCATACTACGTATGTATTGAACGATGATCGATTCCAAATTTGAATTACGATGGCCGACATCTCATTAACATGTAAATTAGTTGGCCACAACAATAACACGAGCTAACAAAAAGCGTTTTAAAGGATGAAAATGAATAGCAGAGAAAACGGGGCGATTTTAATTAGAACGGTCTCCGCCTCGGGCGACCGCAGCGCCCGTAAACTGGAAACAAGCAGGCACCAGCCCAGACCTCGGGGACGTTAAAAAATTAACCCGTTCCGTTTTCGAGTTTCTTTACACCGCCGATTTCTAATACTCGTACCTCCCGCCTGTCTATACATATAATAAATCTGTAAATAGCTGTCTGTAGGTACATGTAACATGTCTTGAAGAAACCAATTTTAAAGTTCTATACTTTCTAGCATAAAATAATGATTTTTGGATTTTTCGTCCGTTTGTCGGTTTGTTTGTTTGTGCACGCTATCTCAGAAATGTCTTATTCGATTTGAATGGGGTTTTCATTAATGAATTGTGGCAGACTTCACTTAACACCTAGTGTTTGTTTAATAAGAATCGGTTTAGGGAGGCGGTACGAAGTGGTTTGGATCAACTAGTAATATAGCGCTGGTAATATGACAGCCCCATTTTAATTTACGATGGGTGAAGCCTGGAAGCTCAAAGCAACTCGCGCAGCCGTTAGACATCCTGTACACACTTAGGTTTTAAATGAATTACGTCCTTCCGTAGTTTTAAACGTTCGCAAATTGTGTTCGCCGGTAATGGACATTACTTTTAAGTTTACTCACTTCAATTATAAAACGTCTTACATACAATACAAACAAAAGAACGTACTTTTAACGTTATTTTGAGGCATATTTATGTCTGTATTAGTGCTATTCCTAAATTAACATCGCACACCAAAACAAACATGATGCTTGAAATATTCCGAATGCCAAAATCTTTAACGTTATGCGCATGATTGTTCCGAAGCGCTTCACAGAATTGTTTACGTTCAGGAAACTTGGCCGCATCTGCTGAGTCAGTCGCGTTCGACAAAACGACGACTCCGACCAACGAAACTGGTACGAGAGCGCGCCCTCCAATTTTTGCCAAACCAAACTCATATTTCTCCGCACAATATTTTCGTATAAGGAAAATTCCCACTGCCCCTTATATATCATTCCCGCTCAGATTTAACCCCGAAACAAGACCGGAATCTCCATAGAAATTGTCTGCGGCAAATATCACTGGTTCAGTTTTATCATACGAATTGCCGGACCTAAATAATACCGTCCCTTATTATCATATATTTGGTTGTAACTACGGTGCGTCGGTGCCACGCCGCGACGCGTACCTTCCACCGCCGTCTTCGCTCACGGAAAACTCCACAAGATATTCGGGTGCGGGTACCCTCTCCAAAATTATCTTTACATAGGCCGCATGTACTGATAACTGAAAATAACACGGAGGGTCTGAACCGAAAAACCACAAGACAATCCCGAAATTCATTATGCGAAGGCATCTTTGGAATTCACAATATTGAAATCCTCTGCGCCCGAAGGCCGTGCTCCAAGATATTGCAAACCCCTAATGTCGCAATCGCAAACTAGCGCGAAAATAAATTGTTCTCTTGCGTTAGGGACTCGCCACATCGCAGACGAATGGGCTCTGATGTCGTCCTTTTATACTGAATCAGCCAGTACGATGGTATGGCTCATTGGCAATGGATGCGCTGTCGAGACACAAAACGACATACCAACCTGTGTTTATAACAAATGTATTATTGAGAAAACTCTTGGTAACAGATATACCATAACGTTAATCTTAGATCTTTAGCTAATTAAAATTATCCAGTTGCAATCAGCTACAAAAGGGTTTTCATCGAAACACTACTTGAAATTGTAATAATTGCGATGAAGGGATTATTTTTGTTCAGAGAAGTATATCGAATTCCTTCATATTTTCACAGTAAGGCTTTAACTCTTCGATAGCAAGAGATTTCATAGTTTATCTCTTTATTACCCACGGTGGAACATCTCGGTGATGTATGAGATGGAACCCAAGGATCGTCGCGGCCTTTGGGATGTTTCCAACTCTTTGGGTCGTGCCACTCACTTTCGCATTTTAAGTAAATTGTTGAGCTGGAAATTTAGAAATTGTGTTTTAATTATTCGAAGTTTAAATGACTCAACATGTTTTGTCTAGTACCTAGCTGGTCTGAATGAGTCTTGTTTTCCTTTGTCGTTATCTATTGCCTTCTGCCTTCTTCTTTCATATCTTCTTAGACATAGTTGAACATATTGTTACTACGTTGGCAACTAGACACAATTTAATTCTTAACGCAACAAACTTAAAATTCGCATTGATTCTACGTCTTTGTCTTTGCTAGCCTCTTAATAACGGCAATCTAGTAAAGTAGACAAGGAGATCACGCTACGACATATGAAATCCAATTGACAACTAGAAGAACATGATATGAAAACAAATTGACAATTACATCGCTCGATACCAATCCAACTGCTCAATTTAGCCAAGCCTGGCTCCGTGGCTGGCTGCTCGTTTTTATCGTCGAGTCCATGGAGAGGTATAATAATAGTTATTAAACACTCGGTTAGCTAATACGTGTTAACGCGTTTTTTATGATTTAACACCGATCCGGCCGCGCCGCTGTAAATTACGCCCGGATTACCGGCTAATTGTTTTACGATATGTTTTCACTCCACTGTTCACGATATTTTTGAATATGACGTTAGATTGGGGATTTTCGAGTTTATTGGATTAAGCGGCTCGCGATTAACTCTGGGTGGAATGCTGTTTCGCAGCGCTACCCTCGGAATGGGAGTGGTTTGTAACAGCGATGTGCGATAAACTGAATGGATACACTTTTTGAAGGTGTTCTTTTTATTTACCAGAAGTAATGAAATACGATTCAAACCCTATATTTCATAGTACATGTCTATTGGCGACGGTAATCATTTACTACAAAGTTGACTACGTTTTCACTTGCCGCGTCTTCTGCTACATCTGTCTAAATTGGACTTACAGTTAGTAAAGAGAACAATGTTAGTGATAATTCTTGGTTGTACGATTAATTAAAATTCTTTCTTCGAGTCATCCACTGAAATTACTCGATGGTATTGTTAATCTTGCAGATGTTATAAAAAGTGATAATATTTAAAGTGATTTCGCGGATAAAGCCGGCCATAAACGGTGCGATCTCCAAATTTTATTGCGCTCAACAAAACCGCTCGATAGGGGTTTACGAGCGTTTAATCTTTATTCGTTATTCATGAACTAATAACTTTGAGTTCAGTTTTGTTGGTATTTTAAACTCGTGCGTTCATGCGAATGAGGGATGATAGTCTGGGAGCTGGGTAATGTGGCCTCGAATTTCGTGGAATCTTGTTCGAAATGTTTGCTGTTGTCCCTTTGACACTTCGACTGAACTAATCTCGACTATCATTAAGTTGATATTTACTAAAAATAAATTATCACTTACACCTATTATCGCGCCCAAAAACTCTGATGTCTATGAATTGTTGCTGAAATATATCAAATAGCTCTATGAAAGCATAATAGGCTATCCATAATCCTCTGTACCTAATATAGAACACCAAGATAATATGAAGGGTTAGTCATGATTCTTCAATACTAACTCATAAAATTGTGGGTTTTTTCAGAAAATGTGTCAATGTCAGTCCTTAAAGATAGCTTACATAGTTCCCCTAACATTCGCTCCATTATCTCTTAGTAGGTAAAGCCACGCGCGAAGTAAGTAGCAGATAAAATGTATCATTCCGTACACTTTTACGCGCGCGTCAATCGTAAAGAGTGCATCACTTGGCCTCCTCTCCAGCCACCAGGCAAACATGTGTCGTAAAGAGACCTCTTCGGCTAACAATTTCCTGATGGTCTGTAAATAGTAAGTTTATTGTCTTTTTATGAGGTACTCGGACCGTAAAAAGGAAATAAAAGAGCACCGCCGATGGTGATAATAAAAAAAATAATTTTCGACTCATCTTCGTGATTATCTCGCTCCGGTTTACGAGCGCGGCGCGCGTGCGAGCGGGACGGGGATGTTTTACAGCGTGTCGCAGCGATGTGACCCTTTCCTCTCGATGGGGGTAAAGGTCGTAAAATGGGAGCATAAGGATAATGTTCTGGGTTTCCTATACTGCGCTTCATTCATGATTTCGTTTTAGTACACTACCGGTAGACATGTAAATCCGATTGCTTTCACGGCGTCGATACTCGTATCGGGACGTTTTCCCCCCTTTATTTCGTGTACTACATTCGTAATAGAATTATTTTCTTCCCATTTTATTCGCTCTTAAACGAGCCGTTCACCGACGCTCAGTACAAAAAGAGTTGGTTCCCGGGTGAAACGTAACAAAAACGTCTTTATTCGCGGCTACCGTTTTTAAAAACAAAGCGTGGAACACGATCGGTGTTATTTGAATTTTGAAATTCGATTCGGAGAACGGAGAGCAGATAAAACATAGAATGGGCGAAATTCAAATTTGACGCGACGATAACAGTAGCATTAATTGCGCGAGGGATGCGCGGGATCGGAGCTAAGTTCCGACACTCCATTTGTTCGGCTCCAGCGAGCGCCCGGCCACGGGACGCATCCTAATTCTTAAAGGGCCATCACCAGACCTTTATGCGTTAATAAAGTTGCGATATAAAAAGAATGGAGGCGTCCGAGGGTGAAGGAAGGGTACGGCTTAAGTGCGCGTTTAAGGCGATGTAGAGGGCGTGCGAATTTGTCAACCGGAGACTACGGCCATTCAATTGCAGGATGATTAAATAAAGACAAGAGATCTTGTGCGGAGGAAGTGTAAGCTTTTCCCGCCTTTGTCCGTCTGTTTGTAACGGACGATGTTCTTGCTGTCTGAGAGCTTTGAGTGACTTGTTTACGAGCTATTCGATTTTTATGATGGAGCTCGCATGATCTCGTTATGAAGTTATGATACGTTTTTATTGATACTGAATCTGTGGCTTGATTTTGTTTTCTATTTCGTTTATTGTTATTGGTCGTTTTATTAGCGTCGTTTAATTTCCCTCACGAGTCCATCTGTGGTATTTTTATGATTTCCAACAGTATCAGCATCGTATGCCTTTCGAAGCTAGTTTAATTTTATTTTATTAACAAATGGATCACTTCCAAATTTGACAGAACACTTCATATTATTTCTACCGTAAGCTAGTACTGCTCTCACATTTATGTACGTAGCTCGACATGTTTAGCGTCGTGTTAATGCTCAGGAAACATAATTTAGGAATCTATAAGTTTTACGTCGATTATATGCGACCATAAGATCGATGATCGCTTATGACCACGTGATAATCGTTACGATCTTTTGATGCTCGTATACCATAAAAGCATCTTCTACCTCTCAGTCTGTTTATAGCTTTCTTAACTTTACTGCTCTGGAATTTACAATATTCCACCAGATCTCTGCGTAACCGTATCATATCCTTGCTATTACCCTCCCAAGATGCCACCGCAGATATCCTAATCGCGATTCCATCCTAAACAAAGATCCCTAACGGCTGACTGTTTTATGGGTCGTAGGGGCTTTATTTAACGCTCATACTGATTTTATACATCGGCGTCTTGCCGTCTGACGTTTCCTTCATTGCCCATTCGCTGTCGAAGGGTTCTCCAAGGGATGAGCCCCCGGAATTGTGCCATACCGTGTTCACGCCGGTAATTTATGAAAATTTGCTTGCTTATTACGATCTCATGCGAGTCTTGTTTATATTTTCCGGCGGGATTTTTATTTTTCAGTCTTCAAGGCTTTGATTGAGAAGTAGGACTTTATAGAATATCTATCTTATACATAATCTATGATCAGATCTATGATCATAATCTTTGATCTACTAATTTAATATTCTGACAATATAAAATTAGTAGATGTTCCGACTGGTCTTGTGTCTTTAACTAATTTTAAAAAGTTTTTATTAATGTGCAATATTGGTTTTTTTATGGTGTACTCCGAAATCTTAGAGATTTTGCGTCATAGGATTACGAATTCGTTCTTTATACCTAATGGTCACTTTAACAAGCATCTTACCAACAATGTTGCCTTTGTCTGTATCAAGGTATGCAAGCCAGTATCTGTGATAGCTTGTGAGAATAAGCTACAAAATAATCGACACAGGCATTATTACTTCAATTTTATCAATAAAACTTTCTTCAAAAACGTACTACTAATCCGAAACGCACACCGCGCTCCCAAAATTCATGCACACTACGGTTCTACAATCTACTAATTTTACGCAAGATCTTAAAGACTTTACGATCTGCTTCATGGGCCCTTAAAAGTGTCGAAGGGTCCTGAGGGCTGTAGGGAGCAAGTATCCGTCCCGTTCATGTGTGTTGAATGTTTACGGCGTAATTTATTGTAACCTACGACGGATATTTACGTTATGGCGTGTCGTCGTGTGTTGTTTCTTCCTTGTTTTTTTTTACTAGTGTCTAAATTGTATCGGCTGAATTGGTTGTGATGTCATTATTGTAT
>DWTF01000678.1:0-10893 GCA_018250225.1 Udranomia kikkawai
GTTGCATAACACCCGCACGCAACAGATACCGTACGGGGAGCCGACGAGATCAGGGCTGCCACAAATCGGCCGTTCGTATTGGATAGATAGATAGATTAGCAAAGCATGACATACAGTCTCAGGTATTCAAATTTTGTTTTTTATTTAGGATTCTAGTATCTTCATACTATTAGGAGTGTAGAATCAAAACGCCGGTCGGAAACCATAATTTGCGTTGAATTATTTATTATCTAACTCCTCAAAGTCGACACAGCTATGCTTGAAAAATGATTTGGCCCATCCAAATGTCACAACCCGCAATCTCACGCATCTGGCAACCCTGGCCGCTGCACCGCGCTGCCGACTGCACGGCCAGCAGAGTGCGCGCGCGCATCGGAATGAAAATAAAACAAACCAACCACCGCAGCACCACGCACTCGTGTCGAGTTTATCGCGCATCTATGTTTTATGTAATGGTAGTAGCGAACTGGCATGCACTACGCCCGATTCTATTGGTACGCGATACGTAAACAAACTCACCAAGATCTGAGCTGAGCCATCGTCCAGGGGTTTTGTAAAGACCCAAAAATCTTCATAATCAATCAAATTAACCATCATTTTGTTTTTAAGGGAACTATCGTACGAACGTAGAGCACTAATCCATCTATCTGTTGTTAAATGATCATTGTCAGACATCGGGTGGACATAGGTAGTGCTAGCTAAAAGAAGTATTAGTATTATGGGGGTTTTTGCCTTACCATACCTATAAGACTACAAGATAGATGCGTAGATAATGCTGAACACTGGTACTCTATGACACAAGACCTACACAAAGTCGCTTCTATTGATTTAACTCCGGAAACTCCTTGTTTACAACCACAACCACCTGTCACTGAGGCACGTGAAGTTTAATAAATCTGTTAACCTCAAAAAATCGACATTAACTTTTAGGGCGAGACGCAGGTGTAGGTACTGGATTCAACCGGCCTTGGAACCGTCCGTTGCATTAACATAATTGGTGCTCCGGAGACCTTGGGAGACAGCTGCAAGTGGTGCGCAGTTGATAGCGGCGATGCATCAACAATCATCAACGTCACAACTACGTATGTAGTTGATACATTACATTACATTTTCCTTAATCAAAAGCATCTCGCAATACTCGAAGACGTTATCTTCTATGACTTCACATGACGGAATAGACTTGGAGGCAAGGATCATTTTTTGTCCGTAAACTCTGTCAATTGAGTTTGACAATGTAATGGCAGGAAACGTCAATTTGATCTTGATATTTATAGTAGTATTCCATGCGGAAATTGTAACGTTTACGCACAACATCCAATTCGAATCCAAGTGAATAAAGGCAGAAAACTCGGTATGAATTTTTCGTGAGTTAAAAAAAAATATGACTGTTTAAGTGGGAATATCCTTCCACAAACATAGCACAACAATTACTAGGGACAAACATTTCTCGGAAGCATTGAGAAAACGCTATATCTTTCTAAATCTTGGGCAGTTTGAGAGATCCAGGTGGGAATCCAAGCACAAAACTTGATACGACTGTCTTAAGATTCGATCTATTTACTTTAGGAGCGCGAAAAAGGCGCCTAAAAGGATTGAAGCTGGAAAAGGGCGTGTAGGGCCATCTATACACACATGCAAACAACCGGTTGATACTCCGTGACATATAAATGTCAAATTCGATGAGTGGTATCGATGAGACCGAGACATTTTCGCGCACAGCTAAGGCACGTCGGAGACGCGGAATATTGGCAATTATGTAGCAATTGTGTTTGAGAGCTACGTATTTATTGCAACATTGTTTTGAGCCACTTGTCGAGACAAGACTGCTTGGAGGATAAAGCTAGAACTGCATTATTTAAGCCACTTCACATGGGTTCGTGTTCGCTTTTGGGGTCGCATTTGGGGGTTTGAAAACATCCGACATAGTGGTTGATTACACAATCACGCTCGTAAGATATATCAATAATACTATAGAAAGTATTGTGTATTTGATAATGTAGTGTTAGATTATTGTAAGTGTGGAGTGTACAATGCTAATAAATACAACAAACATTTGTTCAGATATGTGTTACGTATTTGTGCCAAGTGCAAACAGTCATTGTTTTGGTTTGTCAAACAACTATTTGGGTCAATGAACTGGAGTTGTGCACGCGAGCATACTATCAGTGCGTTAAATAAACGAATATTTATATTTCTAGTAGATACGTTAAATTAACTAATATTGCTTGCTTCAATTAAACTCTTAAAGAAAAATAACAGCTTTCATTATCAAATCTTACTCAAGTCTAAGATTTCGTACAATACGTTACTTCTTCTTTTGATGTTTTACGCAATCATTCAACAAAAAAACGCAATATAAACTTTCAGTGAAGTAAACTACAAAGAACTACTACATAGTACAACTAAAACGTCCGGAATCAAATGCGTTGTCTAGTCAAGGTATAGACGAAACGAAACACTTTACAGCTAGCGGATAATCCGTGGATCATCCGATTCGTAATTCCACGGCGTCATAGATTAAGTGTGGGTAGGTATAGAAAACTATCGAGTTTCTATCAAGCTCCCGTATCACATGGCAGAGTCCAGGTCTGCAAGACGTACATGGTTTAGGGTTGTCACCTTTATTTTGAATACGTGGTATTCTTCAAACATTTCAATAGTTAGATACTAATGAGACTGCGCCGAAATCTTTCCACCATGTAATCAGTAAGCTCATTTAGATAAGATAGTATAACTTGCATATGAGTATGATACAAAGGGATGACTCTATTGCCTCTGTTCACCGTACATTGAAATAATACGCTTTTAGGTGTCAGGGCGTATCTAACTATTTAAATCTTTGGTATTCTTCATGTTAAGGATAAAGTCGCGATAAGTGGTCTTAATTTCAATAAATGTGAACCCTCAAAATATTCATTAAGCCATTAGTTAATTCGTCTTAATGCATGAAAATAACCAAAGCATTTTTCAAAAGAATTAACATACCAAGGAGTAGCAGGATCAATCATCATCAAAAATTGGCAACCCTGATGTAAAGATCTGTTGGACGTTCGTAGAAACTCGTATCAAGACGCTTACCTGGAATAAAAGAAGGAATGATTAGTATACAAAAGTTCTTAAATAGTTTTATTAGGAGACCGTTAGAATCGTATTACAGATCCGTGCTAACTAAGTTATCGTTAGATCAATTACCTATTATTTTTAATATTCACTGCTGAATCTCTCCCCATAAGTGGAGAAGGCATGAATCATATTCCATTACGCTGTTACAAGATATATTTAATACGTTTGGCTTTTGTCATGTGTGCAAAAAAAATATGTAATCTTTGTTTGGATACCAAAATGACTGTTTTTATATAAAAAAAAATTAAAAAAAGCTACTAGCATGTAAATACACACTAGTAATTTTGTTAATCCCTCCAGCAGAGCTCAAAGGCTTGAGTTAGGAATGGTTTCACGTCAATAGTGCAGTGGGGGAGTGAGGATCAAACCCACGACCTCTCGATCGTAAGACCGACACACTATTATTACGCTTATATGCCGCTTCAATCACTTTATCTTAGCATAAAAAGCCGCTTAATTTTTATCTTGAACATTATAATTTTCTATAGCAGCGACTGTTGTTCCAATAACAAATAATCGTGTGCAGCCGATCTTAGAAGCATGAAACAAAGGATTGCTAAATAGACGCCATTAAACTTATTCTAAATATCAACTACGGTTTCGTAAGACAAATTCAATACTGTTTTGGATTGATTATATACTATAGCATAACTATAGGACTGTATGGAAAATAACAAAGTATGTTTACGTATTATTGTTATACAATATTTTTGTGTGCTTTTATGTTAAAATTATTTCCATGTTTATGACTGTTATTGTTTTATTTAACAAGTATGTGACTTAACTAGACGCGTGTTTATCTTATTACGTACCTACAATTTAACTTGTGTGTGTTGACTTTAGGCGTACGATCCTTAAAAGTCAAAACCTTCGTTTTAACCTTATGAATTTTTTGCAAAATTATTCAAGTCCACATAATTATCATGTAAACTAAAACCCAATTTACCAAGTTAGTATCACGTCCAACTATAATTCGGGCTTAGGTAAACCAAGTCATTGTTAGCCCATGCATAGTACAAAGTCAAAAGCGAAGGGGCGTGGCCCGATGTCCGCCGTGATATAGTGCAGATTGAGTGCTTTAGAAAGTGTTGGTGCGATTTAATTTATACTTATTGTGTATTGTTGTGTCGCGAGTGTGTTAATCAGTCGGCCGTTAGCTATGTTATTGTATTGTTGTGATACTGTTCTGTTGCCTGTATAAACGTTGATTTGAATCGTGCTTCTACGTAAATACGGATTTATTATGAGAAAAGCGGTTAGCTGATGTATTGTTTATATGACTAAATTGTTGGTTATTCTGCTACTGACGCAACAAACTCTACACAAAAGATTTACGCGTAAGATTTTAGTAATATTCATTTAAGATAGAGCATTATCAGAAACGCAATCTATTTCTAGGCTTTACTATTTCATAGTCTTTTTGACTGGCTGAAAGGTGTATCTTGGGTTTTTATCGTATCCATAGCTCAGCACGACCACAGTCGCTCCATACGACAGATCGACAAACTCCCTACACGGAAACGAGATTAGAAAAATAATATGGATTCCGTGAGTTTTCGTTCGAGACGTACCCGAGTACACGGTGTGCCTTATACAGCGGCCACACATGCACCGACCTCAATGATGCATTGTGGCGGTCCACACGCGAGATTTATTACCTCCACAACCACCGTGTACTGCCAGTGCTCACACTGTCTACAAGCGGACTTATTTTGTTTATGGTCAATTGCTGCATAGCTACATCGGGTTTAGCGGACGAGGTGGGTACACAGCGTATGGACATCGCGACATGTATGAGCGACTAGACACGAGCCCGCGCGACACGTACGCGCGTGTACGTGTGTGCCGAACATGGCTCCAACCGAGCTGACATTAAAGTTTATATTCGAGTGCGATTCGAGAAAAAAAAAACTAAATGAGGCTTTTATTAAAGCTCATGAGAGATTAATAACGCACGCTGCACTGGACCGCGCGCCCGATAAGGATTTCCTGCACTATGGGAATAAACGCGTAGTGACAATCACAAACGTAATTGCTACTAATGTAGTTTTAGATAAAAACGTGTACTATTACTCGTAGAGCAATCGATCGACTAATTCCAAGATACAAGATCAGTGGTTTGCAAACAGCACCTAACACCGACATCGTCTAACGCCTTAAAATACTGTCATCAAGGAATTTATACTCGTAAGTTTAAAATTATCAAATTATTAAAAAAAAACAAATCTTACGTTTAAAATTTTGATTTCAAGATTACATTAAACTCGGCAGCCAGCCTTACATTAAATAGATTTCTGGCGAGCACGAGCTTCAATACAATGGCCGACTCTGAATCCATTAATCATAGCCACAGGGATAGCAGTGAACGATCGGCTGAGCAGACCAAGAAGACTAAGTTGCGTCTTATCACGTTTAATCTATGCGCAACTTCCATCTTCACGTACAAAACGATTAGTTTCTTCCTTCCTTTAACGTACTAGCCAGTGTGGAACATCCTACGCAAACCATTTCATAGCCATAGACATACACATAAATCTCAGTAGTAAATACTTAAAATTACATAGTACTCGAAAGCACCGCGTCTTTCCAAACGATTAAGCAGCCAGTCTTGGGTCCTTGGCCATCGAAACGACCATTACTTTCCACCATCAATAACGGCGAGATTTCACCAATTTCTTTCCGACCAACTCCAATGTCAAAACACGTCCATTTAGCCTATATGTGTCGCGGCGTATTAATAATCCGGTATAAATTTCACCTTACGAGCAATTAGTGCCGCGTAATTATGCGTTAATGGTGCATATTAAGGTAAACGCCTCTTAAATGTGGCGCAAAATTGGTGCAAACTTCGTGTTTTAACGTTTTTTATAAGGGCCTGTCGGTGTCGGAGCACTTGCGCTATGTCGTACCCAGTTTTGCAAGCACGTATGGAGATGCCTAACTACGAGTACATGCTTTTACGAGATATCGTATTCAGCGATCTCTATTAATTATGGCCACATGAAATATTCTCACTCTGGAAAGTTTAAAATGTAATAAATGTGGCATTTGCCAATGGGAATTTTCAATTTTAAATCTTAAAGTCACAAGTATTAAGTTTTTAAATTAAATACAAGACAATTTAATCGAAGAGGTTAAACGCGGAAAAGTCAGCCAGTGAAGAATTATTTCAGAATTCAGAATTCTATCGTAGACAAAAACCGCATTGAAAACCGTACCGTATAAGGCCGCCATTAACGGAGGATTTCTCAAGCTAGAACATATGACACTGAATCGGACCATTGCACCATATCCACTACGGTGCATCGGCCGTCCCCAATAAGAGTGATAAACAACTAACTATCCGCAAAACGAGTCCGCCCGATTAGTCGAGATGGGGTACCCATATACACGTGGATATACGATCTCCAGCCGTTTGTATGTTAATATATCGTCGGGCGACTGACAGACGGACGAGCGATCCACCGTAGGTACATCGCACGTGAGCTTAGAAACGATGTACATTGTCTCATTTGTCACGTACTCATAAATCCTTCAAAGGGCTCTCGTGTAACGGTCTTCCCGCTGCAACTCGGAGAATCGACTCAATTGCAACTGAATAAGGTTTACTTCAAATAATAGATAGACTTGAACTTTCATAAGTGAGTAAGCTATCCAATATTAAAAACAAAACAATGCATCAACAAAGCAATACTCAGGTTTAAAATAATGAACGTATTGTCTTTATACCATTTCCGTTTTCACGTTCCATGGATTTCTGCATCATCTGTTGTGATGTTAAATATTTGTACCTACATAAAGAGTTGGATGAATTAATAATTTTATTGAGTGTGGTAGTTTATGTTGTCATACGTCATACTTTTCTAAAACCGATACGGGAAAGCATACCGTAAGCTTCATTAATTTACAGTGAAAAATATTGTGAAACATTAGTGGAACAAGAAAAACAATTTGATAGTAACAAACTACAAATAGTAATAACAAACATGAATAGTATAGTAAAATCTGTATTTGTACCACGCCCAGCTATTGAATCTCTAATTTAGTCCCCACGGGTAGGTCTCGACGGCGACGCGGAGTTTACCAATCGCCTAAATAGGCTATTCATGTTTCACAGTTCTGAGAACCTCGATAAGAGCCTCCGGACCGATTCCGAGACATTAGCGGGCAGAACGTGAGATTTTGCGCGCAAAATTAGGCGCGCACGTGATACAATTTTGTGATTTCGTATTCCGAATGCGCGGCAAACGGTCGCTTGCGCAAGCACCGAACGAGAGACCATTGTCTCCCGTCGACGACGGGCAATTTATCAAATGAATACCGGCGAATTTGCGGGTCACATGACAGAGATAGAATCTGTGCTGAATTTAGGGCGCTCGTGATAACTAAGTGGCCTACTGCAGAGCGAACTAGGCGCGGACAACGCATGCCACTTTAATCGTAGTTTCGATGCACCAAATATTTAATAACATGTGTATGCCATGTAGTAAATTTAGAAATAAGCTCACCCGTCAATCATGATCGTATAAAGCGTTGATGTATAGGCTGGAGAGTATACATTGAAAGCAATTTACAGCGAATGAAAGAAACCATTTTGTCGTATACTCGGTATGCATAACATATGTTTTTGGAAAGAGGAGAACAAATAAAAAAAAGGCACAACAAAAGTCCGGTTCCTATCGAGTTACTAGTTGCACGCAATTGTTTTAAACGAGCCACAATTAATACAACAAAACACACAATAGTTCTGGCAGATATAATGAGCGCGAATAGGGTCAAGTATACCGGAAACTGCGTGCCCGCTGCGCACGCGCAGCCAGCGCCTATTCAATCTTTATCGTGGAGCCAACACAATGGTCCACGTCGGAGTCGAATACTCAACGCAGAGGAGTTTAGCGCCATAAGCCCCGCGGATGGACTCGACGTGCGTCATACTCTATATACGGGACGATGTTAAAGCTATCAAACTAATATTGACGATGGTCCGATAAAATCTCATAAGGAAAAACGATACACTTAAACGTTACTTAATGATACAGGTTAAAATAGGACTATCAACAAAAGAGAATCTTATAAGCTTTGTGGATTAGCATTTCTTATCTTGCGACAAGACAATTTAGAAAAAAACGAGAACATATTGAAAACGCATGTAACTTAGATATCTTACTCTACTCGGTTTCTTCACCAAGAATAGTACATACAAATGGTGATCGTGCGCAGGCATTTTGTACGAATGTGAACCACTGAACGGGGCTCCCGGTTAATATCAATCACGAAGCCAACACAATGGCCGGACCGATCCGCCCGTATCTATTGCTCGTACAACCCAACAATGCTCACTTAATAACAATAAGTGTTTTCGCGCCGAGAAAACCACGGTTGCGATACAGAATAACATTTGTAAACGACCAAACACAATTGTAGATGAGAGATACGAGAACGATTGATTTATTTTTCGCAAATCCCACTATTATTTTTCATAGGAAAGAATCGCGAATGCTCGACCTCTTACGTCAGAGGTCGAATCTATACTCATCCTTCATTAGAACGACATAAATCAGAATTTGTTACGCGCGCATTTGCATACAGCCCGTATTTATATAACCGACGTGACGAATAATTAAAGAATAACAATAAATCTAAAGATCACGATCGTAAAACGCATAAATATGTATATAAATTGGTTTGAGTTAAGAATTACGACAGGCATTGATTCTGATTGGTTTACAGATCCGACGTTGACGATGAAGAACAAGTTTGACCACTTCCGTGTTTTTAACGTGACCATTATCAATATCGAATTATGACTAAATTGCCACCAAATCAAAATTCAAAACAAGATATTATAACTTACAAGTTAAATCGAATAAATCAAGATTTTCATTAATAAACTTTCCATGAGTTATAAATGCAAGGTTTATGATTTAAAAAGGTCTACAGAATATTGTTTATTTAAATTAAGATTTTGATATATAAATTCAGAACACACACGCATACATGACGAGTATCGTTTATGTTTAATAATAATGAACGGATACAATCAAAAGGGTTAAGTAGAAAAAAAGAAAAAAAATATAAAAACATTTTGTTCCGTTACAAGAATCTGTCGATTTAAAAACATAACAGGTCACGCGAATGAAATGGCACGACCGTCGTAAAATGGACGAGTTTAAGACGCAAAAAGACGAAGAGAAAAATCTGCTTTTAGTGTCAGGATTTAGATAAGCAGTAATCACGATTTTTTGTTTGGCAGTAAGAAATTATCATAAAAAATCTTGATAATGATCATTTGGTAATCCAAGTCCAAGTCCCAATACAATTTTTTCATCATGCTGATGTCGATCCATCAATCGCAATACTTGAATGCACACCATAAAATTGCGTGCTCCTTTGCCACACTGCATAATTCAATAAAAAATGAAATTGAGTCTAATTGACTGGCTGGGAACTGGATGATTGCTATCGCACCTGATTGGTCGGTCCGTGAAGTTTTTAGTGGTTTCGGGCGATTTATTCGCGTTATAGATGTAGGTTGAGGTTTTGCGCTTCGCTACACCATCCCAGTGGCAATACGTGCTCGTACTTAGAAAATGGAAAGCCACTTTCAATCTCTCGGAGTTGAATGTTTGCATGCCGCTTCATTTTTATTCATTCGGATTAAATTTGCAAATGTAGTCTTAACGGCACCTACTAATTTAAGGTTCCTGACTGACATCATTATTCTCAGAGTCATATTGAATTATCTAAGAAGGTGGATAGAGGAGCCCAAGCATTTATTCATTTACTTAATAAGCTGCAAGGTAAACGATCTCCTAATGAAAGCCAACAGCCGAGTAGATGTGGAGCAAATTTACATAATTGCACAGGACGTTCGTAACAACGATTCCAATTCCGGAGTACGGCACGGGACGCCGTGTTGCGCCCGAAGGCGCGAGATTTATGCGCCCGCGCCTCGACGTTTAATATTCAGCATCCGGTGGCCGCTTTCCAAGAGGCCTGTTCGAGTTGCCGCATCTCTTCCAACTGTCCGGCTTAGATGATATAGGTATCAGCCTCTGGAAGATTAAAGGCGGTTGGACTCTGTGGCTTTACGGTGGCGCCACCACCGTCTGTGCGACTATTCCTATATTGCTGCAGCGACTTTGCGCTACACACGGCAGTATTCGAGTGTGTTGAAGGTAGATGGTTTCAGCGTTTTTCAACTTACATGTACAATAATCATCTAAAAATCGAATTGCCCATCTGACACTAATCTAATTTCACTCAGATTAAAAAGGACTAAGGCATTCTGATCAAGTGATGCTGATTAGGCCATTCTCATCCAGTGGGGATAGGTAACTTTTCGTGACATACAACAACTAACATGACTAATGTAACATTTTCAAAACAGCTTGAACTTTACCAGCCGAGTTACCGATGTCATTGATTCTTATCATGGAGCCGGGCGAACGCTAAAATTTACGAAACAAAGCCTCGACTTCACGAACGTTGCGAATTATTACCACAACAACATGCAGTTTGAATAAAAGAACGATTACCACAATCCTATGACTAACAATACGGTAGATTTATTCAATAAGTTTCATTGTTACAACAGCGGGTATAATTTAATCATTCGAGCGAGCAAAACGTTTTACCCATATATGTGGCGAGTTACCGCCGCAATAAAGTGTGACCAGTAACAAGGTGCCCGGAACCATAGTACAACTAGTAATATAGCTTCATACAAATTCGACGCTAGCGGTTTGAATGTGCGCGTGAGTAGCGGGA
>DWTF01000679.1:0-10891 GCA_018250225.1 Udranomia kikkawai
TTAGTTACTGTACCATTATTATTAGTCAAACCACAGTCACTTATTAGTGCAGATGTCAGTTAAATATATATATTTCTAATCAGAAAAATAGAATCAAATCACATTCCTAGCCAATACACGTGATGAATGATTTCTTTTTAATCTAAATAGACTCCAACTGGATGTGATTTGAAGGTTGTAAAACTTTTTATGGTTGGACTCCGGAGGCACCACCGTCACACCTATTTCTGCCTTATAACAGCAGTGTTGATGCTGCCGTGTTCTAGTTGGAAGCGTGTGGTCAGGGAGACATACCTAACCGAGAAGTTCCAACTTAGTCTTCAGGGGTAGCAACGCATTTGTAGTTGATCTAAGAAAGAACCTCGATCCTTTCTCAGTTGACTACAAATGTCCATGGGCGGCAGTTACCACTTACCATCAGATGGACTGCATGCTAGTTTGATATTTAAAACCATAAAAAAAATCTTGTCCTTTGTTTCACAACAATGACTATTTCTTTAGAAAAATTCCTACCTGACTTCTTCCAGTATGGAGAATTCTTCGTGCATGGACTTGGGCTCGTCGTCTCTCTGATGCCAATTCCTCAGCTGTTCCTGTAGTCTGTTGTTCTCTTGTACCATCGACGCCAACTGTTCTTCGAGTTCCGTGACCCGCCTTTGTTCTTGAGCTATTGCGACCTTATTCTCTCTCAGTTCATCACTTAGCCTGAGCAAATCCTCATCCTCTTTAGTCAGTTCTGGGAGAGGTGCTATTAGCTTCAGTGGTGTGCTGTTTCCGTCTTTCTTGCAATTAACGGTTTGTGGCTCAGCAGCTTTTTGTTCTTTGGGCTTTTCATTGTTCTCAGACTTTCGTTCCGCTCTTCGCCTCACAATCTCGAGCTGTGCGTTCAGGTCGTCCACAGTCTTTTGAAGCTCCTCACTTTTTGCTTCCAGTGTCTCGATGTTTGAGCAGAGTCTGTTGAAACAAAAAAGAACACATAATTAAATACATTATCGAAATTAGTTTTGACATTTTGGAACAACACAAGTCTAATCTGTGCTAAACGTTATTTAAATGAAAGTAGGAAGTAAGTCGAGATAGCAATTTGGGGAAACATTAGACGAGTGTTATGTAATGTATGTAATCGCAATAAGACAAAAAATGAATGTCACGATATTGTGGGATACTCACGATTTAATGTGTTTCTTGTCGGCGGCATGGTCGACAGCTAGGCGGTGGTTCGCCCGCTCCAAATCTTGGATGCTGACTTCAAGCTGCTCGTATATTCTCAGTCTGGAGTCGTTCACTTCGCGAAGGGCAACTGTTTGTTTTGTTAGGTACTGGAATAAAGAGGAAGACTTTAACTACCTAGCTAGAATATGATTGTTGTAGCTTGGTGGCAGTAAACTCTTTGAGGGTTTTGTATTAATGGACATTGTTTGCGGCATTTACAGCCTGTTGTTATATCTATAGTTATTGCTTCTAATATATGTCTGTTCAGCTTATCTTAGCTTTATACTAGTGTATAAAAATCATGTTTTTTTTTTAACTTGAATTGTTTTGATGACTAGAAAAACTTACTTCTATTTCTTGCGCTTGATCTTCGATGACATTTTGGTGTTGCCGTAGAGCAGTCTCTAGCTCCTTATTCCTTTCTAGGAGTGTCTTTCCCAGTTCCGCTGCGAGCTGCAAATCTGAAACAAATAAATTTGCTTTAAGTATAGGTATATTATAGACTTAGCAATGATACTAATAAACATTTCTAACCGATTTCTAATCCGAAACACAATAAACAATTTTAATTTGCTACGAGGTCGCCTCCTAAGTTAATTGCCCGGAAACCTTTCGTATCAATTAGTGGGTACGTTTTGTTAACACAAGATGCACTGCTAGCTCTGTCCAAGGACTGATGAGAGATGATTACTGTAAAAGCATATCCCATTAACTGAGTGACATCTAAGACTTTTCATTTCAGTTCATATTCATATGCAACACTACGTATGCAACTCGCACAAACGCCACCAAAATGATACGGCCGGAGTACAGTTAAATGCAAATTATGTAAATTAGTCGAGAGTGATTTGAGCGCAGCACGAACGCAACGCAGTACCAATTGGACTCTGCAATTGTCCTATCAGATTACCATTGGTGTTACTGACACCGCGATTGCGCCAACAGCAGAGATGAAGCACGGATAATTGGCCACCGGGTTCGATGCCGCAACGCCTCACACACAACGTTCCACAAACCTCGGCATTCGGTAATTATCAACGGCAAATTGCTGCCATGCTATTGCTGTGTGCGTCAGTCATACCTGTGCGCCGCTGTGTGTGTCAGTCATACCTGAGCGCCGCTGTGTGTGTCAGTCATAGCTGAGCGCCAGCATATCGTTAGACGTACGTGAAAGGCGAACGCTGTATGGTATTGCCAACCTTGTTGAAGGAGAACAAACGTTAAAATGCTCAAGTTTAATTCAAAATCTAGGTCAAAGCGGTCACGCAAATTAATGATTCTGGTACTTATTGACATCTATTACTGAAGAGCGAAATAATTTGATTAGTTGTCGTAATGCGTATTTTGCAAACTGATTAGAAAACATTAGCTATTTAACCGAAATTTGCTGTCGACGTTTGAGTCAGACACCCTTGAAAAACTTGATTTCTAAAATTTTATACATAAGGTAGTGCATACCTAAATGTTTTAAGGTTATACGTAGGTAGCATAACGTAGGATATTTTTTTGTTTTTTAATTTACTTTAAGATGTTTAGGTATTGGTATCATCATTAGCTTTAGTATTGAATTACAATAGAAAAATAAACTTATTAAGTGCATAAAAAGTAGGCATCATGTATAAGAACGGTAATAAGTTAAATATAGATAATTTCATAGCACTTTTTCTTTAGGTCGATATTCCAGAACGAACCATTTATTGCACGCGACGAATAATAAATGTTATCTGAGTACTTAATTACCTATTGTCTTATAATTTCCATCATAATCACATCTCATCATCAACGTTAACAGAGCGCAATCTCAAGCATGACATGGAAAACTAAGTTTGAGCGAAAGCGTTGACACTAAAGGAATATTTAATACTAGCTAACCCGGCGCACTTCCTACTGCTTCCCCGTCTCGTTCCCGTTCCCATAACTTTTTTTATTTATGCACCGTTTTTTATGAAACACCAACCGTAAATGTTAAGTTTACCGCGATACATCACCGAAAACCGAATTCAAATCGGATCAGCCATCAATGAGATAAGCGTGCACAAACGCACAGACAAAAATTCTAAAAAAATATTTTTAAGGTTCTATTCTTTTAATAATAACCTCTAAAATGGTTTTCTCTTAGATATATTCCTTTTGCAGACAGCAATCATTTACAGATTAATTATATGTTTAGATATAGATTACCTAAAGTACCTGAAAATCCGCCTGGTAACTATCTAATAAATAAACAATATATTAATTCGCGTCTCAAATACGATAAATTATAGCTACAATAAGCGAATATATTATTCGAATAAGTTTTTTAAGGAGAAATATTGCTATTAATATTAAACATTAAAGTTTGACTATTGTATAAAAACGATAAAATTAGTTGCATTAGTTCCGTTACTTTATCAAAGTAATGAGCACTATAACCTTGCCGACGAAGGCCGGAACTGAAGCAATAGAAAATAGTTTCCTATCTTATCTTAATCAGTTAAATAAATCCCCTAACCCAATTAATATAAATGAATTCGATAAGGTAGTGAAGACATGCCGAATGCAATAATAGTACAAACAACTTTGAAAGTAGGTACATATATGTATGTAACTATACTTACATGAACTAGAAGAAAATAATTACTTTCGCGATAAAAAAAAGAAGATATCTACTGGTGAAACGTGTAATCTCCTTTCTTAAGTCGATTAAAAATGCATGAAATCTAATTACAATGCACATCAAAAAGAAGATGATGTGAGGAAATTATTGTATATAAATAGCAATGTACAAAGCACAGATAATCCGATTTCTATTGGTGAAGTTATTGTAAGAAAAGAGATTTGTGTTACGCTTACTTTCTCGGACGGTGATCAGTTAGATGTTGACTGATGGGTTTAATAAGATAGTAGGTAGGTATTTAGTGGCTATACTTGCTAGTAATAGAAGCAACACTTTTTTCTTTCAAGAGAAATCGGGACACAAGATTAACCAAAACTCGTTTGGCTCAAGTGTAAATGGAAACCATATCGCTGGTCAAGGTTCAAGCCGTGATAGATATAATTGAACGACATTAATATCTAAGGCCACTAATAACACGTACAAATTAGTTAGTTGTCGAACATTAGGTTTACTTATACAGCGTAACTTGTAATTTGGCATGTAAATGTTCGTATTGTGACAATTCTATAAAACTAGGTATGTTGTAATACTAAATAAATGCATATAAACACGTAGAATATCATGAGACGAAAATCGTATTTGAAACAGTGAACCGAAATGACCAAAATAGAATTAGAATTAGGAGTCTAATAATATGTATGTTTGGATATGAAGAAAATATATTTAAAAAGCACCCAATTTTTTTTTGTAAAATGCAGTAAAATACCTCCAGATTAGATACGCTAAAATGATAGGTCACAGAATCTTTGCGTTGATTGTGCACTAAAAAGTAACAATACTATTGCATTGATTAAAGAAAATCGAGACGAACGAACGAAGACATAAGAACCATTATGACACTTTTATGGATATAAAACCCAAAGAATATCCCATTTCTTCACATAAATGTTACAAAATGGGATCGTTGTACATAAAGTTCCATCTCATCTACATATGTGTAACAAGTTGATGGCATCGCGCAGTGCAAAGTGCAAAGGTTGAGCTAAGTCGATCCGTGTACGTTGATGCAACATGTAAACACAATGGGCGAACTTTGACTGGTTCATTTAAATATAATATGTGTGACGCTTCCTTTGATCGTTGAAGATGTTAGTTTTGCGTTGACGAAATAAGTAGTCAAATAAAGCGAGTTGAATTTGCAGACTGAACAGTTCAGTCGCAATCTTCCCATCACTTAAATATTAATAAAATCAAAATTTCTGGTCAGATCAGATGTACAAAATTTCATATAAACCTAGTTTTAAATTCGACTTGTTATGTATAATCCTTTCTTTTTGTAAATCAATGGTGAATATAATAATAATTTTGTATAAAATGGCAGTGGGTTGTCCATGTATAACCGCGAAACCACGATCAGAACTTAGTTTATGTTAGTCTTTAATTTAATAGAGGAAAATCAGTTACTATTGGTGTAACGTTTATAGACAATGATCTATACATACATGTAGAGAACATAAAATCATTGGCAATAACTGTTTTAGCTATTTTAAATATGATTTCCGTACTGTCACGTCCGGAACTCGTGGTTATGGAGTAAAGAGGAAATAATTGCTATAAAGATTGATGGATCTGATGTTGATATACTTCGTTGTGAACGAAATCAGCAAAATTGCCGTTTGTTTGTTGCCTATAAATACACAAACAAAACTTTTTCAGGTTAAGTTAGATATATTTGCGGTAAAGTATTAAATAGTACCTGCCTACTCAGGTATAATGTGTGGATCAATGTTCACTACAAAAAGTTATTAAAACTTATGTAATATTTATTATAAGTATAGATGAAAAGTTCTGATTCAAAAAACACTTATCGAGATTTTTAGTGCAGCCAGTAAAAATCTTGATAAGTCTTCTGTAATTCTTATGAGGCATGAAGTTTGTGAAAGTTCTTGAAAAATACATTAATCAATTATGAGACAGGAAATTAGTAACGGGTTCCAGATTTGATTAATTACGTTCATTCGACCGTATAAATGGTAATATTGCGTAGTGGGAATGTGTAGCGAAATTAAATCCTTTTAAAGTGTTATGTGTTTTCTAGATTTTTGAATAGAACTAGTAGGTAAGTATATAGCCTGTATATGCACTTAGTACATACTTACACAAGCCGTGTATATGCACTAGTTACTTGTTGGTAAATAACGGATAGTCTGAAAACTTATTTGGATCGCTCAGACATAGATCATGTAATCGTAATGTATGAACTTAGTCTGCATATGCATCGGAATCTTAGGTGGTACAGAAGTATATAGTGCACTAAACATGAATCACCACATGTATTAGGTAATTATCTTTTTAATTCAGAATTCACTGACGATAAGGCACGTCAAGATGATTTCTTCGCAGGTGTGTGAATTGGATTGAGTGTCTAGGTTCACTGATTGCCACAACTTTAGGTTTTATCGAAATATTATCAACATAAGAAGCTGTTTTTTACTGAATGTCTTATCTGGAAAGTTGAAATTCCTTAAATACTATAAACAGAAACATGCACCAAGCATTGCATTTCGGTACGTGAGAGAATTCGAAAAGCTGAAATTCGTAGATGATTAGGATTACTGGCATATCAAGACCCTTAACATTAAGGAAATTGTTGGCGTAGATTGTTCGGTCAGCGGTCGTAACGGAAAAGTTCTTATGTAGGGACTACATTGGATAAATGTTTGGTAGAACACAATTGGCTAATCTACTAAGTGGATCAGTGACTTGAGAGAGAGAGCGAGAAACTTACAACATTTAATGGTATATGTCCAGCCACATTTAATGGTATTTAGTATGTATATGTCCAACCACAGAGTCCACAAAACCTACGGAAAAATTTATTTCTTCCATACGCTCATCGATCCGGCCGATACATTTGTGACATTTTAAAGACTCTTAAGGAGCATGTGAATTTAAAATGATGTTCCTATTGGTTTTAGTAAATGAAGCCAAAGAAACTCGACAATAGAACACTATTGTCCTAAATCTATTAAGACTTGTAAATATTGTGAAATGCACTTAGTCCATTTAGCTTTTTCTTTGCAGTTTCTTTTTTTCTAAATAGCGACAATAATTAACATTCTTGAAGGCTTTAAGTTATGTATGCTTCTGTTTTGTCTTTTAAATAACACTTGGATTTTTTTAGCATTTAGCGGCCGTTTATTATAATTACTTTTGCGAATTGTATACTTTTGTGCGACACTATGTTTGGCAGTGTTAGGTAAGTGCTAGTTAGACGGTAATGACTACGTAATTATGCATTGCCTTGTTGTTATGATGCTAACGTCCATAACATGTATGCAAAGCAGAATTTTAATGATAAGTGCATAACGAATTGTTTTCATAATTTAAGTAGAATATTTGCTATAGTCTAGTATAAATAAAACTAATTTGTTTTTTGATATGAAAAACTTCTGGTTTTGTGAGAATCTCATTGTAATGCGATCCAATTAAAACTAGCTTCATGGCGCGCATTTCAATGGGCAATTAACAGGATCCTGCGCGATGATTAAGTACTTTCAATTAAGTTAATCACTCAATTAGTTTAACATCCTTCTAGTGGTACTCCCAACGACACCATTTTGGTCAACATTAAATGGTGTTCTACTTTTCTTTGCCTTTGTTTAAATGTTATTAGGTACTATTGTAATACTTTTTACGGTTTGGAAAGTTCCGATAAGAAAACAAAGCCGCGTCGAAGTTACATAAATCACATAATGGATAGAAAATGGACTGCCTCTAAGCGTTGGCATTAAAACGGCGTGACAAAAGTCACCGAAACAGTTATTATGGCTCGAAATTTTATTTTGTGCATTACAAATCGGTGAACGCAATTCCACCGCAACGCCCCTCCACGGCTTGCGCAGTCTAACCTTCGGTTCCTTGCAGATACTCCAGCTCGACCGTGTAATCCCAGAGGTCCAGCGAATTCAGGCCATTCAGCTCCCACGAGTTAAACGAATCACATTGTTCCTGTTCCTCTGTCATCTTCCCACTGAACGTTCGACGTGTAAAGGTCACTCACGGCGCGACATTAGACGAGACAAGGTTTTCGTGGCCATATTTTTTGTACCACGAGTGGTATCGAGATGGCAGCGCAACCAGCGTGGCGGCGCGGGGCGGACTGAGCTCGCTCGCCGCAAAGCGCGCCATCGCCTGTCCGCTACAATCTCATTACAATCTCATTTCTTTCGATTATTCACTGATAGCAGAAGAAATTAACAAATGTTATAGTGTAGCGATGTAACACTGCACCGTGCGGTAAAAAATTTCAAATGTAACCAATTTCGTGGAGAAAGTTTCACGACGGTTCGATCAAGATGTTTGATGTAATGAGTGTCGTGTTTAAATTATGTCCTCGGGTCCGCAGTTAACAGTATCAAGGTTCAGTGTGAAGATGTTGTAATTGGAAAAAATCAATTTGACAAGAAATTGACCGAACGAGCAAATATTTATATTCGGAACTAAATTAACGCGTCCATGTTGCTACCAAATACGAGAAGATACGTTCATAAATTATAGGCGCTAACCAAAAACTGATGATAACCAAAAAGGCAATGTCTGCCAAAGTAGCTTAACTGGTGGCATAATATATAATTATAACATTAGCAGTTAAGCAGAAACCGGGTCGAGGAACTCTGAGCGTCAGGTGCGGGATTGGTGACGGTTGACTGAGTACAGCAGCGATCGGAAACCTTTGTAAGACTGATAATATTTTTTTCGTACAATACCTACTTACATTTATTTATTATTTACCTAGGTGAGCCTGAGAAAAACTGCCATACAATAATTTAACGTTTTATTGCGCTTACTATAAGTGAATTATTTATGTCCAGTGTTATATAAAATCTATTCAGGTGAGGTGAGAATAACTTTTGGAGTGTGAAGATAAAAATTGTAGATTCTTATTTGATTCTGGAAAGTTTTTATATTACTGGACGTCAGAGTATTTCCCCAAATGCAAAATGAATAAACTGTACTTTATTTAGTATTAATATGTAGCTCTTCATTGCAGTTTGTCGACGCCTGCAAACCGCACGATGCTTTAACTTTGCTGCACCCATCTGTCGCGTCCCAAACGATATCAATATACATTTTATAAAGCTTAAGAGGATCGAAAGTAAATACATGGAAGACATTCGAAGATATTCGAAGAAAAATTGGCTGGGGATAATTAGAATTGATAGCAGAACTGAGAACACTTTCCAACTGTTTTTGGAATTTTTGTCTGTTTATCTGTTTGTTTGTTTATATGACCGCGCACCACGTGAAGATGGCTGAAGGGATTTTGATGCAAACTATACTAATCTGTCGAGAAAATTCCCGACCAGGCTTTAGGTAATAAAAATTTAACCTCTAAAAGGGGGAATGGCCACTACTCTCGATTAAGTTAAGTCTGCACCTGAATTTTATGAAAGAAGGTCGGAAATAAGGTGTAATCGCTTACTGACACAGACCGAATCCCATGAGGGCGGAACCGCAGGCACAGCAAGCAAAAAACAATATTAGTCTACATTCATACATTACATATTTTATAGATAATGCCCAAACCTTTCATTTTCATGAACCCGCCTGCATCAGGCTGAATAAATTTTATCCATCTAGCAATATAAGAAGTTTAATCACTTTGCAAAAGTCTTTTACTTAATGAAATAAAAGGTCACTGACCGATCGAGGTGTCCAAGTTAATTGCAACACGACATGTTCATGCAAGGCATACGACTTACAGCTTACCACGGGTAGTTGTCTATACCTACTTTATTTGTAAGGCTTTACGTTGAGTCACCACCTGTCCACTCGCAAGTAAACACAACCAATTGGTGATAATAGTGAAAAGTAATAAAAAAGAACCATCTCTCGTCAGAAATCTTTTTTATTTACCCGCTGGACCGCTAATTTACAAATAAACAGACATAAACATATACATCCTGAATACAAATAAAACTGTTAAAAAAGAAAAGTTGGCATTATATTATTTATCAATAATAGAATTCATATAATAGTTATCTAAGTTGTGTATCTTATTCTAATCTGAAACGGATAAGTGCAAGGATTTAATTTATTGTTTTTTTTTTTTTTTAATTTATAAATCGTTATCTACATTTTGTCCTTCACTGTTAGTTTCCACGCATGCCATACATTAATGTAGACACGACATACAGTAAGAATACAAACTACTCATTATTCATAGATGGATCACGTTATCTACAAGTAATTATTGCTTTACGCTTGACAACAATCTCATCGGATAGAAAGTACTTATATAATACTAGCTTCCACCCTCGACTCCGCCTACGTTAAAAAGTGAAATTATGAAGAGAAATACAGGCTATAAAATAAATTAGCCGTCTGTAGCAGTTTTCATCACGTGGTAGCAAGGACACAGTAGAAATTTATAAACGTTAGGTTCATACTTCATCTTATGTATTATTCTTATTAAAACGGTGTTAAAGGAAGTTCTTGTTAAAACTGTACCTACACTTACCTAGTATTAAGTTTAGTTAAACTATAAAAAGGGTAAGAAAAAGAAAAAAAGTGATGTGGCTATGCCATATAAAGAGGTCGAGTTGAATTGACTCATTTCATAGCACAATCATTTATAACTTAGGAACATTTGCTACAAAAAATATGTTTTAGTAATATTAATAACATGTTCTACGTTAATTTTTATTATTCTTAAATTGTCGTGTTCCTTATAACATTATTATTTCAACCTAAGAGCAATTTAAGAGAAGAAAAATGCATTATTTTCGCACATTTAAAACATAACACAAATAAGGAAACAATGTTTTGCAAATAAATTACAAGATAATCAATAAGTACGGCTAGAATCTCTGTTCTATTATAAATGTATTACAAAAGCAGACATTTCAACATAGCAGGAATCTTTGCGTGAATCTTAGTAATGCTTTTTGATTTTATTTGTATAGAAATGTTCTGTGGATGGATAGAGTTCCGGTAGAGTTATTGCTAACTGTACTTATTGTTTACAGAGACTAATGGGTTTGTTTGTTATTACTAAATCAAAATATTATGAAAGTAATT
>DWTF01000680.1:0-10889 GCA_018250225.1 Udranomia kikkawai
CGACCTAATTGCGTTTGAGTGGCTGGAGGAAAATAAGCATGTGGTGGGTCATGAATCAATTTGGCCGATAGTACATACAATAACGCATGCCTTATTATGAAGACTGTCTTGTCACTCAAACCTCCATTTTATTCAGTTGTAGTAAACGAGCATGCAGTCCACCCGATAGTAAGTGGTCACAGCCGCCATTTGTCACATCACGTTAAATCAACCCAAGATAGGATCGAAGTTCTTTCTTAGGTATACGAAACCTAAGAAACCTACACTCGTAGACCTAAGAAAGAACTTCGATCCTGGGATAGCCCAGGTCCGAGTTGAAATCCTCGGTTAAATATATTTCCCTGACCAAACCCTTTAAACCAGAACAAAGCAGCAGAAATATGTAGGTGTGGCTACATCCGTTTTCAACACGCTCAATTCTTTTATGTATAGCATAGACTTATTTATTACTATTAGTATTCAGTTGTGTCCTAGTCTTGGTTAAAATAACGGACTGCTTATAGGATTATCCTGTGGCTTAATTTAAGCTATATAAACAATAATAAAAAATCTATATGCACCCACATCCGTCTCGAACAGAAGCGTTGATCCGAGATTTATTTGGCCTATTCACTCCGCTCACTTCAGCTCCGGCCACTAACGAGGCTTTATCGTTCGCTCGCTTAGCCCTTTCTAAACGGGCGTACAATGTTTAATATATTACATATCTAATAAGTAACCGTGAACTTGAAGGTGGAGTCATCAATAACGTGCATTAATATTGGCTTAGGTTCCAATACGGACCCTCTCGCCGCCATTAGGGTTTTGACAGTTGCAATCAATCAGAGCTGATGAATGAGGTTCGCGAGTCGGTGCGGTGAGCGGCGAGCTGCGTGTGTGGTAGCCGGAGAACGCACGGTCAAACGACCACCACACTGTACTAGGTATTGCGATGTTAGATATTGAAATGTCAATTCGAAATACACTACAGGAACTTGGTTTCTAAACATTGCTTTATAAGGGAGTGAAATGATTATTGTAAATCACTATTTACATCAAGGCTCACATCCTTGATGTAAATAGTGATTTACAATAATCATTTCAATGTCAATAGAATGATCCCATGTTTATTATGTGTATGCTACATTTTTATATTTGTTTCACATGTTACACGATCATAATGTTTTATTAGAGAATTCGTAAAAAATAGGTTCAGAAAACGTCCGTCGTAGGTAATATTTCGATTATTCGATACGCGGAAAGATCCTTCTGATAAATGGTACCCCCGTGTAGTTTATTTTTATTACGAGTATCTACCTATGTATCCTTACGAGATAAAGGATCGAGCTGGCAGTTTACGGCGTGAGTCATAGTGGCCACCACGCTCGCAACCTCTCAGCCTTTCAATTCAATACCAATGAAAAGATTAAACGATTGCCTGTCAGCCGTAATGTGAATCAAATGACCGCTCCATATATTAAAACTTTGAATACAAATAAGTGGCCGATAAGTGGAAACGCTGCGACTTTTAAATGCGCTGTAGAATGACTCTCATAAATACTCGTGTCTTGCATTCTGAGTTATACTTATAAAATGTATTTACTTCTAGTTACTATTTCTGAAGTAACGTAAAAAGATATCGAGTAAATATAACAAACTCTCTTAAAATTTATTGCTATTATACTTTTAAAACAAACCTGGGCCTGGTATTCTTCAAAATAAATTTCAATTCTATTACAAAAACAAACTTGTCAAAAGTTCTTAACTGAGCGTAGATAGTTAACATTTGTGAGCTAACGGGACGAGCAATTGCCGTTTTAATTATTACTATTCGGGCTGAGTTTTTGTTGGAGATATGAAGGCCTACCCATCTAGTGCGGATTAGCAGAAAGAAGACATCTCAACGGAGTTTTAGTTGTACTAACGATAAGTTATCCCTGTACAGATTTAGATATTATATGTACATAATCTATCTTAAATAAATCTCGTGAAAGCGAAGAAGCAATCTTAGTGCGACTATAAAGTTTGCCGATACATACTGATGAATACATTGTTTCTGAACGATGCACTCAGGTTAACCTCTACGCCCTATAAGATGGGATTGTCGTCATAATCGACCGGATCCACTTAGCAAGCAGTTCACGCGCTAACACGCGCGTCCGTACCGATTGTTGTGCGAATTCGGCAGTGCTGATTTTATTCGCAACATTGAAGCCGTTATATGGAAAGTTTCCTACACGACACCTGAATTTAATGTACCCTGCCCTGCCTCGGAATCTACTGCGATAGGTCCATTTTGTTACGCTGGTACGGATCGTTGTACGCGCTATAGAATCGCGATATAGAGGTACCTATGCATACAAAAAATGTAGTTTCACCTCGAGTATGTGTACAGCAACTTGTGTAATCATTTATTTACAGAAAATAACGTTATAACTAAAAATGTTTAAAAAAAACTGTAGGTCCTTACTATGATCAATAATATGAAAGATTCTCACAGAATCTCTGAGATCGAGCTGAGACATATTAGTCTCCGTAACCGTATTAGTAATAGGACGATACAAAACGATAGTGAATGACCTAGAGGGGAGTAGGTGCAGCCGGAATGGATAATGAATAGGGCGTTTTAGAACGCTTTACTGTCCCCTCAAGGTTCATCATTTATGTCTACTTAATGTAACTACCTATAACATAAAGTTCTTGATAAGGGTGATTCCTAATACTACTGTAATAAAGTGCTATAAAATATACTAACGAATATAAACACCAACTTCTTAAGTGATTTACAACGCTTCATGTATCATCCATAAAGTTCTTAACCCTTTCTCTGTAAGGAGCTTTAACGTAGGCAATGACGTAATTATTTGCATTTTCAATATAAAGCGAGCGTTGAAGTGACTTGAATTCAAAAGTGTGACTAAAGTACAAACGTGTTAATTTATATTGTGAACACGATGCAGCCCGAAATAAAGGCGTCAAGTGTCTTCTACAAATTTGCCTGGTACTAACAATGCGCGACGCGGGTGGTCGCGAACAATGTCGGGCTTCTTGGAAGGTCACCGGCATAGGCTTTGTACTCACCATCGTCTAGAACTCGTAAAATGTAGTGTCCGTAATTATGGGGGCCTAGCCGTCACTCCTCCGCGAGGAAGCATGGTCAGCTAATGTCTGGGTTAAGTCTCCAGGAATCGATTGTCTCGTCCAAATGCTAATAAAATACGAATTCGTAATGATCGAGTTTGGTTCTGAATAGGTTTTAAGCTGATTACAGTGCAGAAACAGAAATGATGACGCAAATCGCGATTTAGTTTTATAGTTTGGATAAAGATTAGAGTGAGTTACACAGAACAGTTTTTCAGTTAAACCTCTTTAATCATCCTTAGTTAAACTCGAATAGGTAGCACAGATTAAATATTTTTAAGTTGATTTTAAAACTGCTATGCAGTCTCCTTACTCTCGCCGTAGTAGCATTAAAAGGCACGATTTTCACTCGCGGATAAAGGTAAAGAAAAAAGCTTTATAGGTATTCCATAAACTGTGTTATACCATTATTTTTCATGTTCAAACCTACACAAACGCTGGCGATCTCAAACACGAAAATATAATATACTCAATTAATGTAGTCGTCCTACGATGAAACAAGTCTACTGGCAACTTTGATCGTAACGTATTTACTTTATTATCGACTTATTTTAATTGAAACACATGTAATTACGGTCCACGCTGGTGGCGGGTATGTTTAAATCACGATTAGCATTAAAATCGTGTAAGTATTTTAGGTGGGCGTTACTGCAACGACACTGCCATATCGGGCGTCATAACCTAATAACGTGCATGGAGAATTAATGAATGAGACTTATATCTAGTATTTCAAATAATATTCAATATATTATATCAGTGTATCATTTGAAAGACGTTAATGCTTCAGTTAATTAGAACATTTGTAAAAACCGTGTGTATGATGTTAAACTGTTCATGGCCGTAGACACTTTGTCGTAATTTAAAGACGAAACCAATTTAAGAATCCAATTGTTTTTAAAGTCTTACATTAGCTGTCAGTACGTATACAATAATGATTAATATTGTATGAATAAATAAATTGCTGCCAGAACGATCCATTACCAAATAATGCATACCCTGCAGTCTCTATAAATCAACCATTATATTATTATAGTTTTTATTGCTTAAATCAACCCTAATTAACACAGAACGTATTTTGGAACGTCTCTTAAAATCTTCCTCTTAAATAGATACATCGCATCACATACAAAGTGATTAGATTACAAAAGAAAACCATAGACAATTAAATTGTATGTAAGTAGTACATCTTGTTATCTAACATATAGTGGAAGTCAGTTACGAGTTCTGTTGCGTAGGTTGTGTAATATTAACGCCAGTTTTGGTCCGATCGTCTCGCCAGATTACATCTTGGGACTGAGGAATGACGACGTTATTGTACAACTCCGACACTGAGTTATAGGTAAATGGCAGAGACACTCGCAATTAGTTGTGCACTAAAGTTACGACGGCCTTTAAAATGTTACATCCACTCCTCGTAACGTGTTACACTGTTACTGACATCTTACACGAGTTACGGCATAGTTGATGTATTTCTTATGAGACAAACTTTGCCTTGTAATGTTTACATTGTCAAAGTAAAAACTCCATTTTTACTAGATACATTGTATTATTTTCAGAGATTAAAAAAGCGCAGTTGAGAATAAATATTTCTTTGATTCCTCGTTTTGCCGGCTGCGATACTTCTAATTATTTCTATTGACACTATGGAGTTACAAGAAGTTCATCCCGATGTATTGAGGCCAAGAGCGAGCCGAGTTATATAAATTCACCACATTTTATGTTCTCTATAAGAATTTAGATTTCATGTGAAAGTACTATCTTCACTAACTTCATACGCATACTAGGTACACGCTACGCGTATCAGAGAAATGGAACAGCAATACGGAAGTTTTATGATATAAGCTGCGTAGTAAATCAGCGTGGTGCAAAGGCATTTTGTCATTTGTCTATTAAACTAACGTACAAGATAGGTGACTTCGAAAATGTGCCGAGGCGACGTATCTAGACGCTCCGGTGCACTAGATCTGATGCGACGCGAGATAAATAGTCGCGATCTATTTCAATTTCAGTGGAGCGAGCTCGATATCATACAAATCTCGGCCTTATTCTGTCTGCCCGCGAACGGCCCACGGCAGACCACCCAAGACGATACCCTGCCACTCCTAAACACATACAAACCGCCTGCCTATCTGTTTAATACTTAGGTATACCGTATGCCCGCGGAACGGACTATGGCTCATCGCATTACAACAATCAACGTTTTTATGCGTTTTATGAGCCATATTTTCGATTGCTATAGAATCCGATTATCGCGTCATTTAGTACAATGAGCAATAACAATTTACGTGCACATAAATTACTTTAAGGCCCCAAATCGAACGGTGTCTCGTTTTAAGGCGAGCGAGATTAAGAGCTTAAATTAGCTAATAATAAATTAAGGTACTTGCAGTATAATGAGGTATATATTTAAGCGTTATTTAAGTTATACGTTCTTGAAAGTTTGGTTGATAATAAAGGGCTGAGTTTTTGTTTTTGCTGTTTTCGCAGTGCGGCCACGGCGACCCTCATATTTCACAATGGCTGGTCGAAGAGAATTGCCCGTCGCGGCCGCGTGTTATATGGCCAAACCGCTGGCAGACCAGGCGAACCGCTTTTATGAAATATCAGATATTGGTATACTTAAGTAAAGTTGGGCAGTTTTATAGGTACCGTAAACCATTTCAGCGTAAGCTTTTTATTAACTCCTTTTTTGTCTTGCGCAACTTACGGGAAAACGTATTCTCGTGTATACTATTTTCGTATAATATGCAATATATTAAAGTACGCGTCTCATAATATATTAAATACAATCATAAGATTAGTATTCCATAACTTTATAACCTAGCGTAAAGCTATTCAATCGAAAGTTTAAGCGGGCGGAAAATACTGGCACTTATTATAGATTACAATTGTCCGTAATTCTCCTTACATAAATAACTATTACTTACTGCATTTATCTCTTAGTAATGCAAATGTATGTGAGTTTGAGTAGTGGAATTGATTTTATGCGACAGTTAAAATGAGTAATGTAGAGGGCGCTTGCGGGCAAGACAGGCGTTAACTGCAGTCAGCTCGCTACATTTCATTATACTTCCTATATTGTATGAAAAGCGTAACTAATATGTATATCCAAAGCTTTGATACTTTAAGTCTACCGGTTTATAGATATTTATAAAAAAATCGATAAGCAAAGTATATAAAAGTCAGTCAGTCAGTCAGTCAGTTCAGTGATGAGTGTTTTTGTAGGCACAAAGTTGTAACTTTTGTTTCTAACGGTCACTGTCGACTATATCCATATAAAATTTAACTATGAATAGGGTAAAGATTCTAACAATAAAGCTTAAACCACTGGAAGTTGTCCGAACTATATTTTTAACCTAACTTCTCTATAAACACTCGTACATCGTTTTCGTTACGTTGTCATTATGTTTAATGCGTTCTTTTTAATGATTATGAAGCATAGATAGGAATCTCTACCTTATCGAATAGAATATCCAATCAAATATAATATTTGACGAATTAAAAGTAAATTATTTATATTTTGTACAAAGATTGTTAAAGCTTAAACATACTTAAACTAAGCTCTCAAGCATCTGTCTTACAACATAAATAATATATTGTATCACGTTCGAAATCGCAAACGTGCATTTCGAACTAAAGTGGAATGCGTATTAGTGTCGTTTAGTTACAAACCTCTTGTCAAATAGCCTGTGGAACAAGGCTGGTCCTATTTTATAGCCCACTCGTATACATCGCGCGATCCATTCAGGGTAATTCAGGCTTTTGATACCATCTACCCTTATTTAAACATCTCGCAATCGTCGTGGGTGGTATTTTGTTGTTGTTTCCTTCCTGACGAAATAAAGAAGAAAAAATTAAATCCCCAAAGGAAATTAGTCCCTCTAAAACATGGTTCGGACATGTGTTACTTTTTTCGCTTTAAACATGTCTCTGAGGTAAGATTTATGATTGGGTTCCCTTATCCAATATAAAGTTGTGGTAAACGTAAAACCTCGGAGGGATTAATTAAAATATTCGTAAGTCAGACGGATTCAAATATTCTTTGTCGTTGGCTATCGTTTTTTATTTAGTCGGTATGTTTGGATTTGGAAGGCTTGCATGTTACCTGAGGATTTGGTGTATTTTTATGGAATGATAAGGATTGTTTGCTGTTTATACGAGTGCGGGTGCGCAGGTAGAGCGTAGCACAGGTAGCGCAAACAGCTACCGCGCGTCCTGAGTACACAGCTTAGTCATACAATGCACTTCGCTAGGCGTACCATGCGCTATAGCCGCATTAGGACATTCTGTGCAGAACTTTTTCGAATAATGTTAAATATGACAGAAATATTAAAGTCTCAAATTTATTTAACACTGACAATGAGATTTATACGCTATTAATGTATTGGACAATAAATTTTATGCGTGTTAATAATAACATTTCAAATGCCCTAAAATAAATTAGGTAAAGAATAAAAAAAATATGAGTAATAGAAGGATAACTCAGATAAATATGTTTCTTAATCTCACTGAATGTAATCTAATTTCATCTTTATTAATAAATAAAAACTGCACCAACATGTCGTATCACCCGTGGTCCTTAACAAATACCAAGTGTGGTAACTGTAGCCAACGCAACGGTGCAAAATGCCTATAGCCGGGCAATTCTGACAAGGAATTAGGGTTGTTGTTTATCCGGTGCCACTCGACATAACGAGCGCCCGATAAATGTCTCCGCAAACAGACTCCGCGTCTTCTTATGCTAACATTTTTTCTCCACATTCGTGGTATCGATGCCGGAGTAGACCATCCGAAAAAAACTGTGATGACACATCCACGTAGCTGCGCCGAATGAGGTGTTCAAATGTAGTTTAAGTAATTAATTGTTCGGCCTTTTCATAAACAGAATATTTACATTTCAACTAATTTTGGTAAATGTTTTGATTGGAAATGAAGATGTTGCTAATATAGATAATAATATTTAAACATTTTCTTTTAATTACAGTAGGTACCTATTTAAAATTCGAAGTCCATTAAGATAGAATTCAAGTACTCGTAAGTTACCATTGAGGTAGTTCACAAATATATTTAATTTTATTATAAGATCTTAAGAATAAATAGATAGGAACGTCACATTCTTTTTTTTAGAATAGCAACGTTTGAAGCTACGAGCGTAGAGCAAAAAATGTTGTAAAAAATATTTGGATAGCGATTCGTTTCATTCGTATTCCCACGAGGAGCGGCGACAGCGAGGCGGATTAAAGTAAATAATCGCGTTGTGATCGGCGCAGCGTCAGGAAGCACGGTCAGCGCCGTGACCGACATCTGTCAGCGGTCACGAGTGTCCACTGCACCACGTCGCCCGATAAGCACCTACAAGTGAATATCGCATTGTGATCGGCGCAGCGTCAGGATCACAGTCAGTCCCGTCAGCGCTGACGAGTGCCCGCTAAACCCCCTCGCTCCATAAGTACCTTAACAAAGTTTATACGTATCCCCTTTACAAACGTTTGAAGGTCTCTGTGGTCTGGTGTTTCAAAGGTGTGGCAAGGGCCAACAGATAAATATTTCAACTTGGCCGTACAGAATAGCGCTACCGTATCTCCAGCTTAACGTAGTCCACTAAAGGGGGCTTTCGGAACCGGGGAGTAGGAGCTCAAACCGTCTAGTCCACGACTCCAGGAAGGCGTTGGGTCAAGCCATAAGATGGGCTTGATAAGACGACCTGCTGGTGGATATTCAGAATGACATTCCATCGGAGTTCTTGAGTACCCCGCAAAGCATAGGAGGCCACCAAGGGGCTTTTAGTGGGTGGAAAACCCACATAACCCGACATCGGTCCCACCTTTTAAAGATTTAACTCCGCGACAAGAAAAATGACGCATTCCAACTTAACCAACGGGGCTAGCCTTACATAGAATAATTGAAAAATAGCATCAATGTGCATCAAATAATATTAATGTTTTTAAATAATGGAAAGTTGAATAATGGAAACAGAGTCAAATCTATGTAGATTGGGGAGTGAATTATCAATGTCGCGCTCGAAACAAAGTTTGTTCAGACGGCGAAAGCCACCTTGTCGAAACGAGAAAAAATTGTAAAAAATTATCTGGGAACCGAAAACATCCTGTCCCTCCATTCCAAAACTTTTTCAGTGCGAAGTAATGGTGATTACGCGTTAACGATTGATTTATTATATTGTTTACTTTACATTTTTGTCACATCACCGTTTAGTTGGCGGGTTACGGTCAGTAACAATTCCCGTTTTTTCTTCCATTTTATTTTAAAGTCGTATTAAGAAACCTTTTTTGTTTTTTTTAAAACAAATGATGATAAATTATTAACTTCAAATATACGAGCAGTTTTTAAGTTTAACTGAAGTTCATGTGTTGCTACTTCTAAGGACCTAGATGGAAGGACATTATGTTGTAAATAAAAGTCTATTCAGTTAAGTTGTAGGCTTAGAGGTTTTCATCTAATGCGATTTACAGCCCATTGTGTCTCCTATTATCTCCAAGATCCTACTAATTGAGTCATCCCACATCACGATCTGTATTGTTCGCAAAAGTTAACCATAACTAAGCCACACTCGGCTATGTGGGTGGCCTTATTCTCATTCCATTATATTAAGATGTACATTGTTTTCTAGATAAGTCCGCCCATTTGTTTTTATAGCATTTGCTATAGGGTAAGTGAAAACAATAACACTAAGAGGAAACATGAATATGTGATAACGTAAGCTTATAATACTTATTTCAAGACTTATTATGCTCCTAAAGAGTAAAAATATAGTATAACAATTTTAAAGTTTTTGTATAACATGCAAGTATGGAATGGTAGATTGGCTCTACAATCCGCATATATCATAAAAACAATTTATTAAAAAAATATTTTACGATGGCAATTTTTTAGCTCAATACATAATACTGACATAAAAATAGAAGACGTGTACACGATAGGTTCTAGGTCCCGAGAGAATAGGATTAAGTAAAGATAAATCTGAGGCAAAATGTAATCGGGGTGCGTGTCGAAATGCGTACACACGAGGGCTGAGGGTGCCTATGTTAACTGAAGGGCGTATAAATTGATCGCGTTGACGGCTGCCACCGACCACCCACGAAGAAATTACGCTGATGCAACAACCTAACCGTTTGTGAGCCTTTCCAAACGTATCATTGGGTTCAGTTACTGCAGCGTTTTGCGTAATGGCGTTGTTATGCAAATTCTCGATCGCGGGTTATCTTTCTTTATTGTCGTTTTTGTGGCCGAATTTGTTAACTGTTGTGATGTCCGAAATAAAAAAATTGAGTCCTGGAAACGCTAGCTAGCTAGGTATAAGCGAGCTATATCTCTTGTGTGTAAGTAAGATTATAATTATTAAGATTTTTAAGTAGAACGTACCATATTTCTTTATAATAAATTTGTTAACTCAATACAGCAGTTAAGTTGTATTGTTATGTGTACTACTGGTTTCATGTTCATTAAGGCTACGGACTGTTTTTTAAACGTAAAACTTTCACTGACATTGTGATACTGAAAATTGTGTTTCTGGACACCAATTAGGATATTTTTATTTCCAGTTGATGTTATCTGTAGGTAAACAAAATAACCCTTTGTCCACATGAACGAAGATGCGGGTAGTAACAGATTTATAGCACAGCAACAGTTCTACAATAAACGGACAAAGTTAACAAATTCGTAGACCGAGAATTGTTTCGTTATTACAACTGACTTAATTTTGTTTGAAATGGTAAAAAAATTATAAGGTTAAATGTTTTTGGTATTCGAAA
>DWTF01000681.1:0-10885 GCA_018250225.1 Udranomia kikkawai
TTTTATGTGTAGTGAAATACGTCACTTATTGTCTACGCTTCTCTATGTTTCATTTGAATGTTCATTAAATAGTCGAATCAAAACCAGCTGAATGAAACTGAAGGAAAAAAAATGCACGCATTTAACGGTGCGTTGAGGTAAAAAAAGGTTCCTGGGATTATATATCCTGGGAAATATTTGATTAAAAGAATACATATTATAAAATTGAGATAAGAAGTTGTGTTATGTATGTATATCTATAACTGGTCGAGTCGAGGTCTACAATCTGAGATGTTTAATATATCACAAATGTAAACAAGTGTCGCGGGCGTAGGCTAGTTTTGTAATAAAATATGTAGGTAAAGATGTGTAGCACAGATAATCGATTCCAAGGTATCCATGGACGTACGTCACGCCGCAGCAGATTACGTAGTGCCGCCGTATAAGTAGAGCGGGATGTTCTGCGGCGCGCGCGCTTCCTCTGTCTGCTTCTGGCCCTCCGGCGGCTCACTGCGCCACCTCCGAACCGCTGTCTTACCGATACAGGATATAAACTCATTTTAACCTCCTAGAAGGTTTATGTAAACGGAACTTTACATAAACGACGAACGATTTCTGATCCGAGTAGTGCCAGTAACAGATAATGTTCTAAGTTTTTTTAGTCCTAAAAACACTTTATTGGAATTCGATTTAAACATCGAGGATAACTGTAATAGTTGACTAATTCGCGAGTGAATAGTGTTGAGTGAGGGATCGTTATTCGGCTGCCAGTGCCTGCAGCAGTCCACTGCCGCCCCGCAACTTGCGCCAGTTCTGAGATGGACCTGAGTCAGGTATTTTGTTTATTATTCGTCATCCTTACTAAATTCTAAAACAATGTGACTATCTTTACAGATTAGATTCATATCGGGACGTGATGATTCATGATTTATCATACGAGTTTTTACATATAACAGGCAATAAAATTGGAACTTTTATCATGCTGATCAGTTCAAGGTTATATTCAAATATGTATTAATTAAGTTATAGAGAATTCACAATGTTCGTAAATTCTGTCATTACATGTATTAGCTAAGATTAGGCGATGTAAGTACATTAATTATCGATATCCAAAAATCATAAATAGTTAGGTACTAGTTTTAATTGCTGTCTGTTCCTGATATGGTAATTTGGTCATTAATCATATAAGATTAGACAAAAACATATCATAATACGATATAATTCATCATACTTACATATTATGTTTATTTATCACGAACCGCAAAATAATTCGACCAATACCGATAAAATATAACGACTATGTATGTCCAACAAGTAGAGTTTACCGGAGAGTAAAAAGGTAGTGTTGTGCACAATTCCTTTACTTAATTTCATTTGAAAAAATAAGCAATTATCCAGATTTTGGCCGTACTATAAGTTTACGTTATCAAGTAAAAGCTTTTACCACTCCGCTTAAATCTTGCATCAGGCAGCGGGGTAGATAATATAGGTAGGCTTATTTGATATCGTTTCAAAAACGGAAGTACAGTATAGTATTACTGCTGTGTTCCGATTTGAAAGAGGCGGCAGAATGCACTTTTTCAGTGTTCCAAGAGTATTCTAACAATGTACCAGTAATCACTGTTGCAGCGCTCCATTGTTCGTAGTTACTATTTAACATTAGCTTTTTGCTGCTTTTTCTAAAGAAGAACTCAACGACGATGAAAAATAGTTTGGTATATATGATGACTTTCAATTTAATTGTAAAGCTTACATATAGAAATTACTTCTTATTACTCGTTACTTACGTATAACAAAGAACAGAATATAATATTTTATTCAGAAAGAGTTCTTACTAAGTGATATAAAAATTAAACGTTACGCAGTAGGTAAAAGTTAAATAATAAACAGTTAAATAAATTGACTAAGAATGTGTTTTTTAAGCAAAAATATTTGACGGTGATATTACATTTTGTCGCTCGACGCTGGCATCACCACCACCACTTATTACTGTTTCTAACAGCAGTGTTCTTGCTGTTTTGTTATGGCTTGAAGGGTATGATAAGGGAGACACACTCTACGAAGGCGTTCCAACTTGGTCCTATAGCAACGTATTTGTAGTCGACTAGTCGACCTGAAAGAACTTCGATCCTGTCTTGGGTTGATAACAGATGTCCATGGTGGCAGCAACCACTTACTGGTGGAGTGTGTGATCATGTGCTACTCGGATGTTACAAAAAGCATACGGGGCGCACCGGGACGCCGCGCGGCGCACAGGTGCGGCTCTGACCCACATATTTTTTCAATCGACAAACAGACACCTGACATTATCAATCGTGTTTATTCATTGATAATAACACATTAGCTGCATGTTGATTTCCATTGAATTTTCGCAACAGTGCGAATTATTTGAACAGAGATAACTATAATGTGATACGTTGGCTCGCTATATGGGTCACCTAGATGTCCGATTTTATTCATATCAGCTTCTTTCCGTCATACAGGTGTGGCTGGTAAGATAACTTATGTATATTCATGTGATTACAACCAACACATACTCGCCTTTATTGTAATTTCGATCAATTTGGATTTAGACATTATAGTTGATTCGGTGTATTGCATTGCATACACAACGAGCGTATGGCGGTTGCAACGACTCCACCGCCTTTGTTCATATCTGTCAAATCTGGACACGGATGGAAAAATAGAAGATGGAAGCAATTCCTCTGAAGTTAAACATTTTAACCTAATTATTGCAATTAGCTTAAATACGTTATGTTAAATATTGTGTGTGTGTGCGTGGTTAGCAAGATCTGAACTGGTTATTATTTTATACCTAAATTACATAATACCTATTTCTTAGTTCACTTCCAATCGGTACCTTGGTTTAAAATATCAATATGTACGTATAGTGAGAAATAACAATATCTATTATTAAATCAAATACATACCCAGTAATAAAAAAACGGAGTTCTTTCTCATCTGAAAATATTTTGACACAAATACACTGTGTATTTCAAATTAATTTAAGCAGGAAAAATAATTAATGCTTTTTAAAATTGGATCTTAGCGGCAAAGAAATTGATATCGGTTTAATCTTATACAAATTATGCTTGAGTGACAGCGATACGGCGATGTTATCGGGCGACGATAGCGTATCGCCCGATCGTATCGGGAATTTCCGTTGCTGGGGAGTAAAGATTTCATTAATAACTCTATACACCACATCCCACAATATAAACTTACTTAACTATATCCATATTTCTTCTTTAGTCGTACACTCTTGGCAGAGTGGTCCTGATCTTTATGACCATATATGTACAAGGATATATAATTAAGTAAGATCATCTAAAAGGCTAAAATAAATAAATATGTTATAGTCACCAACAAGCCCATTATTTTGTTAACAACGATACTAAATTCCCATGCTAAATGACGTATTAGTGAGGAGTGAGGCCTTTCCGCACTCTACGTAGATTATAAAATATACCTTTATAGGTATACACCTGCTGGGACTTCTACATATAAAAGCCCATAAAATTAATCGACGCTTACCTGTTTATCGAAAATTTCGCAGAATTGGCTCTTCCATAATCATGCTGAATTAGCAATGCTATTAATCATTTATGAATAAATTACTCTGGTGATTAATATTCCAGTAATCATCTACATATAATGCCTGTTACTTGTCAGATTGTTATCGAAATTTATTTGCAAGTTCCGCCTCACATTATCTTTCACGTGCAATAAATATGTAATTTATATATTTGTAACCAAAAAACTTACTAGGTTCAAGAACATCTACTTATAAAAATGCATATTAACTATAAGTACATTGTATAAAAATGCACCTACATTATTAAAACTTGTTGCTTTAAAGTTATGAACATTTAATCTACTAATAAAAATATTTATTGACGGATCCCACGTAAGCTATCGTACCTATGCCAAAAAATAGTGTACATACCTAATGACTACGAAAATTTGCAGCGCAGTTTGAAGAGCAACTGCGATGATTTAATTAGCAGCGAGATTGCCACCAATTACGTCCCTAATACATATTTGTGATATAATAACAAATGACGGTATTCTACGTACTCACAAGACCAATGCTTAAACGGTCAATGATTAGTGAACGAAATTCAGTTACAAACAATTTGGTAACCCAAAAGACAGCGTTGATAATTTTAATTAAAAACTATAATTATCGGGGTGGTGTGGGCAATGTTTAAAATGAATTATTTTTTGTGTTACGGAATGTAAGGAGTGTTTATCGAGGCACGCGTCTGCGGCGCCAACTTTCGATCAAATCGCGACGCATTTGCATACATTTCAATATAAGAGGGGCAGGTGTGAGCCCCGCGCGGGTTACACGGGTGAAATGAATTAGCTCCGTAATCGTATATCAAATGGACAATTAGCTGTAATGCGCTAATTGCTGCGTTGCGATGCATCGATACCCTTATCGCGAGCTGTCAGTGTTTGGGGAAAATTTTTATTATTCATACCTTTGCACGAAGTTTCGCATAAGTACATAAAATTACTGTTTCAGGGGGAGTCATGTCAGTTTCAATTTGTTTTTGGGGGTACTTAGCGGTAATCAACGTTTTGTTATGGATTATTTTTATTGCTACCTCCATTTTAAAGAGGTGAGTAATAATGGGTTTCGACTCTCAACGTGTATTTGCAGTTAATATATTTCATAAGGTCCGTTAACAACATACTACAACCGAATATTAACGTTGAAATGATCATTTAGCGATGAGAAATCTTAAACGGGAAGCCGTTTTAGTAGTAAATGGTTTCGATAAAAAATCTATAGAAATCAATTAGGCATGTACTCTTGTTTATGAAAGCAGGAAAAATACTCGTAATGATCATAACTTAGGTCGTTGATTTGATAAGAGCGATGCATCGGTAGGAGGAGGAGATTGTAGTTTTATTGAAAGCTGTAGCTGGCTGTTTCAGAGTTAGCTGCTAGCTTAGACTTAGAGTGGGAGGGCAGGCTGAGGGGCAGAGGAGGGAGAGGGATGGGCGTGCCGCGGGAGGGCGGCGCCCGCGCACTTGCTATTAGCCGACTCAGGCCTAGTTGAAATCTCTCAACACTATTGGTTGCGCTTGCGCATGTTTGCATCTGACAAAGCTACAAACTTTGCATTTTTCTTTCGTCATTGTTAATTGCAAATCGATTATTAAACAAACCTTCATCAGTAGGTCAGTGCAAATGATAAGGTATTATTGATTAGCTCATTAGAAGGCACGGATTACAAGGCGGTGCGTCATCGCTGGCCCCGCACCATGCACCCGGTTGCTCGCACTCATTATCATCATCACCTCAGTTAATTTGCAGTGCTAATAGCGTTAGGCATTGTCACATTCTCATTATCCGTTTCTATTATATAATAGATAGATGTTACATTGTGTCACACGATTCTTTAATAATGTTCTTTTTTAATTTTTTTATTGGCGTTTCTAATTATTCCTTTATACTGAATATTTATAAAACAAAATCTTTGAAGGCGTTTCTAATACCACCCATCGATATCTTTACAAGGGTTTTTTGCAATCTTGATTCTTCACCTCAGCTTCTTTGAATACAATTTGTTAATACATTGACCCAAAAATAAAGTGTGTGTGAAATCATGTAAGTACAGATGACTATAATAAGTATAGATTACATAATTATACCTTCTTATTACCCTTTATGTAACTGACAAAAATAGCACAAAAATTATATGAAACATTATCAACATCGCCTTGGACTAGAGAGTCAATTTACTTAATAAATTATTCAACTTAACGTTTCATACAAAATGTGAAGCAGTCTTTTAATAACCTTTTTCGAGATACTCATATTCTATGTAGGTACACATAATTTGTACAGTCTGCTTTTATAGAACATAGTTTATACCTAATATGACAATGTTACTGATCGAATAGAAAATAGAGGCTTATTCTACCGTTTCCTTAATGAAGTCAATACAAATCAATTTGATGTCAATTGATATGAATGTGATAGTGGCGCCCCCATCTCGCTGACAAATTAAATACCTGATGGTCGATTAATTCCAATGACCGCTTGCGACTGTACGGAGAAATGTAATTGTCTAATTGGTATAGTTTATCGCTTAACGATAGTCCCTTTAATAGATATTGTTTTATTATTTCTTGTTACTAGCCCCCATTAAGAGATACGATCTTTGAATACCAATACTTAAATATATCAATAAACTATTTATTTATCACGAATAAGTCAACAAACTTTTTTGTCTGTTTAATCTGCCTGCGTTAGAACATGCTATGAGTCAATTTACAGATTGGGCTTTCTAAAGTATTCTTAACTTTTCGTCAAATTTCGATTACCATAATAACAAATTATAAAATTAATCACTATGGTTAATTCCTATACCTTTTTATAATGATCAGATATTCATTTATATCATTAACATTCGAAGGTACAATGTTATACAATCTTTAAAAATATAACTTCTTTGTATTATTCCAAACTTATTTTGTTAAAGTCCAGCTAAATGCTGGACGTACCACTAAAAAGTTATCAGAGCGGGTACGTGAATGAATGTAACAATGAATGGTTCATTCAAAAGAACCTTCGTCCAGTTCTTTTGGAAGCGGAACAAGTTTGCTCCTGCCACTTACACGTACCACACAATGGTTTAAAGCATTCTTATAGCCATTCAAATGTTTATTATTTCAATGAGCAAAAACTTAACAAAACTTAAACTCAAATTTAGTGTCGTCGTCTTTAAAATAGTCGTTTGATAATGTTTAATATGTATATCTAGATAACTAATACCCAAAAAGTACATTATAATACATGTAAAAGAATACAGATTTGTCATATTTTTATTAGTTGCACGGTCAAGTTTACCCGATTTTAAAGAGAATTACAGGCCTACTTGAACTCGACCACAGAGGCTTGCTACTGTTGTTGAGGATGATAATTCAACTCCCCTATAAAGTGTAAACGAAACGTTTCCATACACAGGTATATTTTATATGTTACAGTTTATACATATTACCTACATATAGTAGAAACAATAAGTATAGATACATGTATGAATTATAACTAATACATATTAAAACAAAAACGAACTCCACCTACCATAAGAAATACCTTTGTCAAACAGTTAACGTGTAATAAATATCAAGATGAAGCACGGTGAGGAAAGTAAGTTTACACATATTTCAGGAACTTTTGCTGATTATTCAATTCAAATGAATGGGGTTGAAATATCTAAACAGGGGCGAAACTTGGGTTCGTTGATATAAAGGCTGCACTTAGAATTAGTTTAGCAAAGTAACGGGAATCGGAATCCCGATTACCTGGGATCATTAGCCGAAGAGCAGTAGGAAACGCTGCGTCGGCAAGAAAAACTCGCTGCACTTTATTCATTACTCGCTGACCAATAAGATAATCCGGAGGCGATGGAAGCCGGCGCCTGCATTATTCATCCGCCAGGCGACGCGCAGAATTCCTATGATCTGGAAATTGAGCAGTTAAGCATGTCGCGGGTATAGATGGTCAATTTTCCCCCGTTCGAATGCATTTGCGATTAATTCAAATATTCGATCGCCACGCTGGTTTTCTTGCGACCTGCATTGTTGCGTTTTTGTGGACCGGATTCCCGGAGGCCGGGGACCGCCCGAACAGCTGCCACCTACGCGCCGCTCCCGCTGCACCTCGGACGATGTTCAACCCTTATTAATATTAAATAAATAATTGGCATTTCCGATCTGCACTGCCTCGACGATTATTTTGAGAATTGCCGATCTTATAAAATGAATGCTCGGCAGGTGAGTGACTCCGGCGGGTGAAGCGACATGCGTGTTTGCATTTTTGAGAAGTCCTCAGATGAACTAAATATGGATGTAAACGGCGACTTATTTATTTTCAGTTGTTACATATTGCGGTGCCTACAAGATGTTTGTGTAGTAAACAATTTACCGGTTACACTAGTATACGTATGTACATATTTTTATGGTTTTTGAGTACATACTAATGGAATAGGTATATGATTATTTACAAAAATAATTCATGACATTTTCCGTATTATGAAGGTCGTTGTTGTGTCGTCGTAAGTCGCCACTGCTGCCCACTAACATCTGCCTCGTATTACTAGCGTATTGACATGTCTTTACGATCTGGACTTTCTTTTCTTCGAAGCCGTTCTTAATTATTAAATAATTATAAACTATTTGAATTGAGATGTTTTAAAACGTTATTCCAAGTACAGTTTAAAGTATGTCTTTAAAATTACTGCTGTAACTTTCTAGGGTTCTTATACTACATTCTAAGAATATAAGTAAATACCCACAGAAGAGAGAAACAGTAAATACCAAATAAAACGTAAATATCTGATAAAAACCTAGCAAAGGCACCGCCTTCGCTGAACCGCGGACAAATTTTATCACCTTCACTATTTTTATAAAAGAAGTCTGATGTAACAGTTTACTGTAACGTGTTGATATCTGGTAATTACTCGTGTGATCAATTTAAAATGAAAAGGTCTTCATTTGTTATTAACAAATACATTAACACCGTAAACACGCAATTAAAAAACTCTGCAGTACTTCATAGAAGATTATATTTCTGATTGCTAAAATCGTTTCATTCTAATTATCTACTTGGCCTTTATCTTAGGATCAAAGCATCCTAATAAATAAAAAGGAACAGTGAAAGTTGCTCGTTTAGGTTAAATAATTAAAGACTTTGAAATACTTCTTTGTAAAAATTCTTCGATGATGTATTTTGCATAGCAGGTCGGTACGGGGATTGTACCAACCGGAGCGTAATTTCAGAGAATGTTGTGCTAAGGACTGGGCTCAAAGAAATGCAAATACCAAAGGGTTTAGGCTGTAAATGCGAAGGTCGTGTGGCGCGATGTTTTGCGTACAGCCGCCCACCCAGCCGCCTCGGATTCTTGGCGCGGATGTTTTGCGAGTTTCCGCGACCACCGACCACCGCTCGCGATCGACCACCGGCGCATTACGTCCGAACTTAAGTTAGTGTGTACGAAAAATCCGTGATTTAATTTTCGTATAATAAGAAAGAACGGTCTGGAACCGCCGGATTTGTAGCCCAGATATTTGTGTCTAGTTGTAATATTTGTGTGTGCTTTTGTATTTACTAGGTTTGTATTATTTATTACTCATTTGTTCTTGGATACTTAGTCGAGTGACTAATACTTTTACGAAGACAAATTATAAAGTAAAACTTTCATATATGTATTACCCTCTTTTACCCTCAGTTTATATAAGGAATTATAATTAGTTTTAATTAACTACAGGAGAAGGAACAGCAAGGAACACGGATGATTGTTATGGATTACTTTATTAGTCAATCATTATGTAGAGAATACTTTCTATATCAATACATACAAATTGGGAGCATTATCTTAGTTTAACCTGTCTATTTTCATTCGCATGTATACGTGCATACAATTAATTGACTCAGTACGCAGTGGGAATTAAATTAAAATATGCTTATGCTCTCACAATGCTAGAGAACGGAGTCGGGTCCAGCTGGCTCGCGTGCTCTGTGATTAAACAATCAAATAATCATATTAATCACCCAGCGGCCGGCCGCTCTCCGCGCACGGCATCAATTACCAGCATCTACAGAAGTGCACATACGTACAATATGCACCAGCTGATAAACAAACGTGACTTGCATTTTGCTGCAACACTCTTTCATATTTAAACTCCAATTTGTTTTATACACATGTACATTATTTTTAAAGATCTATTGTTCCTGTGATGATCATCTTAAAACGTGTCGTTATTTATGTAGCAATTCCTGAAATAAGTAAAATTTCATATTTGACATATCGCATCTTTAAAACTGTAGTAGCCTAATCCAAAATTCGTAATTTCTGGTAAATGCCAGAAATTGGCCTATTTTTAGTAAATCGATTGTAGTACTATAAGATAAGTATTTGATGTCACCATCTTTGTTTTTAACCATACATTAGGAACCTAGGTATTTAGCTTTGATACACTGGTAGAATACATATTTAAAATTCGTTCGACGTATTAAAGTCAGTTTGAAATAGACCACTTCAATTCTAAATGTGAGTTATGTAAACAAGAGTGTTTTGGAGTGTGTCATAAATTAATATGACATACATATGACGTATCATAAATTTCAAAACGTGTACAACTTTGTTTCAAATCATAAATATAGATTTAATTACTCCTGAAAATATAATGCGTATTCAAATAATTTCCCCCGAGTTTTCATTTGTTTTCCATTTTCAACGCGAATCGAATCGAGGAAGTTTGAAACTTCGATAACAAAGAAGTTTAATTATAATAATGTATGAAGGTAGAGGGTTCGTAGATAGGCCTCGGAGGCATTACAGCCTATTACTGCCTTGTAACGGCAGTGTTCGTGCTGCTGTGTTCTAGTTTGAAGCGTGTGGTCAGGTAGACCGAGGCGTTCCAACTTGGACCTCAGGGGTAGCAAGGCTTTTATGATCGACCTAAGAAAAAACTTCAATTCTGTCTTGGCTTTATTACAAGTACTAGCTGTGCCCGCGACATCGTGCGTGTAGATTTCGATTTCTATGAAACGTACCTCGTCGTGTTCAACTGACGTTTCCAGCTTAAGCTGAACCCTATGTAATATGATTCACTATACAAATCGGAGCTCTGTTTTACTTGGTACTTGTTTGTGACGACATGAATTAACATAACTTCTTTATTTGTTAACCGATTTTAATAAAATAGCCAGTAAATGTTAAGTGGAACCCATCAAAATGTATTACTGAAAACTGTATACAAATCGGTTAAGCCGTTTCTGAGATTAGCGTAGTCAAACAAACAAACAGACGAAATGGAAAAGCATTGTTTTAGGGATCTCTTGAGTATATAAATGATGAATTTTTAATATTTTTACCATGTACAG
>DWTF01000682.1:0-10881 GCA_018250225.1 Udranomia kikkawai
AACAATGATGACGTGGACGTGTGACGCATAACGCAAGCCGCACACGACAAACAGAGACTATGAGGAGACTATGAGGAATAACGGGGGACCCACGACGTAAGCTGCAAACAACATAGAAAATGTAAAAGAATTATGTGTAATCGTAACGCAAGCCGCACATAACGTAGAGAATCCAAAGGACCAACGCGTGATGCATGACGTAAGCCGCACACGACATAGACCGTCTTATTACTAAATAAAGGTCTAACTTTTAAACTAAGTTTAAACCATTGTTGGAATAGGCGACACTATGAGGAATAACGGGGGACCCACGACGTAAGCCGCAAATAACATAAAACATCTAAAAGAATTATGTGTAACCGGAACGTAAGCCGCACATAACGTAGAGAATCCAAAGGACCAACGCGTGATGCATGACGTAAGCCGCACACGACATAGACCATCTTATTACGAAATAAATGTTTAACTTTTAAACTAAGTTTAAACCATTGTTGGAATAGGCGAAACATGGGTTTAATCCTAGTTTAAAAGTTAAACCTTGTCTTATAATAAGATGTGATATGTTTATATATCTATTCCTTATTTTTGAACTTTTTTGCAATTTATAAGACCTTTTTTTATACATACGATCATATCATATCACATGTTGGAAGTAAAATTGACATGTAGTTCAATTATTCATTTATATTTACTTACCTCTGACGAGCTCCGGTACAGCACCAGTATGTGAGCAAGGAATTTCTAGGGCTTCGCTGACAGCAGCTCCTAGCTTGGGATCGGCCACTCCCAGGGTGCATTTGCTGCGCTTCTTGCGCTTCGGCAGCGCACCCTCCAGGAAAAGGTTTAGGTCCTCGGGAACTATGCCTGTTTTGACACATACACCCTATGTTGTATATTTGTATACATTTAATTCCATCTGCTCTGTAAATATGATGATAATACTATTACATATTCAGTAATATCGTACGTTATTTTTATATATCATCAGTAGTTTTCTGAACACAGTAAGTAATGAATTTTTTAGACAAAAGTTTTGGTAGTTAGGTAGTGAGTTATATTACTGCAATTTTCATAAGGATGTCTAGTTTATTGTTTAGATAAATTATAGCCTTTGTTACTTCCAGATAATGTAGCTTTTTATTATAAAAAGTTATATAAGTTATAGTTTTTTAACTATTACTTGTTAATTGGTCCAGTACTTTTGAAGTCTATTCAACACAAACAAATAAAACTTCATTATACCTTCAGAAACAGCATTAATATTCTCCAATGCTACTACAGCTGATTTGAAAGGCTGGAACGCGATGAGGGTGACCACGGAATTGAATCTTTGCAGGTCTGTGACAGACTCCTCTACTTGTGGCAGGAAGGCTGCTAACTCCTCGAATTCCGTGACACGGAACAGGGCAAAGCCCGCACTGTGCTCAAAGAGCACGTATAGCTTACTCTGAAAAGGCAATAATAGAACTTATAACAAAGAATAGCAACACAAAAGAGGTAGAACATTTCAAGGTTTGATTCCGGAAGCAATAGCTCCATATCTATTCATTGTTCCTGCTTTTTAACAGTAGTGTTCTGGTTTGATTGTGGTGAGGACGATTTACTTATGCTTATGAATTATGCTTATTTGCCGCCTCAACATATAAATAATTTGACGGTTTAAAAAACTAAAAACACGCTCTGTGTTCACATCATCAGAATAAATGGATAGAATATGTTAAGACAATTGTAACTGGCATTCCATGGCTCCACTAGCTTCCTTCCAATTCCATCATGAGATCAGTTTGATGATACCATAGTATTGCATTGTCATTAATTCTTGATAAGTATGCAAAGTTTCAAATCAATCTGACAGCTCAAAGTGTGTCAAAATCAAGTTCAAAGATTCCGTTACATAGATACAACACAAACTAAATTAGAGTGTTAAAAAAAATATGTGAAACATATTGAATCATGATGAATATTTTTCTCCATCTCAAACAAACTCTCACATGTTCTAAATAATAAACGAAAACAGATTGACATTGAACAGATATTTGATAAGACTGGGAATGGGTAAAAAGATAAATAAATATTTTTCCAATTAATTTTGTAGAAAAAATATTTAATAAGAAAACTGTTGCATAATTTTGTAATTGAATGCAGTTTTGAAAATGAAGACTATACAAATAAATAATAAGTTTTGACTGTGTATATCTTAGGTTATATCTATACTATAAGTAAATAAATAAAGTGCATTTACATGCATGAACATTATAAATTATGACTTTTCATATGTCAGAATTCATATATAGTGAATATATGTAAAAGAAGTACATAATTAGACAAGAATCGGAACTTGAGCAAACCTTTATGTTATTAAATAATCTGGTATGGCCACATTTTTGTCTACCTTAATCTGTTAGGTTATTTTACGTATCTAATGTTTGCATTCATGTATTTTGATAAATATACATAAAAGTACTATATGCGTGGATATATTCTGTTAACACGTTTCTGTCTTAAAACTTAGCAGAGTTTTAACAAGTTGCAAAGTTGAAACGTATGGTTCAAAATGCTAATGTAAATATTGTACCAATGTAAAGTAAAAATAATTTAAAAATTAGCTAAGAAGTCTGTAAATAAGTGTCACAGCCAATCTTACCATTATTTCTTCATGTTTATAAACACTTATAATATAATATACTTAATATACTAATTGGCTTAGAACTATCACGTTCTGTCTATAAATCTATATAATTTATTCTTAATCGAGTAAAATAATGACCAGTTTAAATACAAATTGTTTAACATTAAGCTAATTCATATCTATGAAACATGAATTCTTGTTCACAGAATTTTACGAAGAACATTCATTCTGATATTACAACATTATTACAAGAAGCTACGAAAAATAACCTCGGTCACTCTAGGTATAACGTCACATAATGTATAAAGGAGCACATACGTATAATATAGTATCGATTAAAATAAAAATGCAACATCTCATCAACCTCAAACACGCAATTAAAACAATCTATCAACAACCAAAACTAACTTTCCGACCAAGACTTTTTACTTGACATAATATTTTTTGCATGTTTCTCATATACGTGAATTTATGTAATTCTTTTGAGAAATAAGCCTACCTAACCTCTAACCTCTATAAAATTCTTTTCTCCACGCAAGCACACAAGACCTAAGGTAACAACAATATTTCTTAGCCCACTGTTTAGCTGTTTACCTTCCTATTCAATACCCTTCATAAATACCGACGAAGGTAACAAAAGCTTCTCTTCCAGTTTCAGTATTATACGCGAACAAAGAAACGTCATCTGTTATTTATCAAGTTTCTAATTTACCTTCCTTCAAGTCGTGTAAGTTATTTAACCTGTTGTGTGGTTATACCCACTTGTGTATCGAGGAAATATAAAACCGCTTCATGAAATATAAATAAAATTAGAGCTACTTACAAGACGCAACATTTTGAATTTTTTTAATAGACGCGAAATTGTGATTTTTTTTACTAGACGCGAAATTGTGAATTTTTTACTAGACGCGAAATTGTGATTTTTTTACTAGACGCGAAATTGTGATTTTTTTACTAGACGCGATGTTGTGATTTTTTTTTCTAGACGCGAAATCGTGATTTTTTTACTAGACGCGAAATTGTGAATTTTTTTACTAGACGCGAAATTGTGAATTTTTTAACAATTTTGAACAAAATTAATGCGATTTGGCGAAAGGTTAAAAGTGAAATTTGTTTTGAGAGCGAATAAATTCATTTAAAAAAAAGTTATACATCTTTAAAAACCTATAGAAAAGCATGTATGATATCTGAAATAAACAACTTTTAAAACTTCTTCTAGTCTTTAAAACATTAGAATCAATAACTACATTAATGTATTTTGACCATATGTTTGACGACGACATACAGATGTTTTATAGGACAGATACAATATCCCTTTATCACACAATTTATTCAATTAACAATATTTATCCGTTCCACTTAAAGTTTCCAGTTTCCAAAAACAGTTTGTTATTAATTCAAAAAGCCGAACTAGCCCAAAAAACCGAATTACTAAATTCCAATTTACCTTCAGGCACTCCTAAGTTATTCAACTGCCTTGTCGCTTAGCAGTACGCTATAAAGAGTTGTTCTGGGAACTGTTGGGGTTGTATTGCACTGTGGACGGCGTGTCTACACCGTGTTCATATTTATATATAAATAAATTATGCGTCACGTTATTTGTCCGCGATGGACTCCTAGACCGGAACAGGGACGGGGACGGGGACGGGGACAAGAAAATGATTCAGAGGCAATACAAAGTCCGCCAGGTCCGTAGCTAGTTGAAATATAAATGAAACTGATAATGAAACAGAGGTCAGATGGATCAGAATCACAGCAGTGGTATTGGAAAGTATGTAGGTAATTGAAAATTAATTAGTACAGCTCGTTTAATCTTTCGGGACATTTTAAAGCGTGTATCGTATTAATCACTTGATAATGGAATAATTGGCCGTTGCTACGTTAATTGCGTACAAGTCTTTTGGTAGTGCCGACTTTTATGGCGGTCATGGTTTGATTGAGCCTTCACAATATTCAATACAGCCTTCACAGTACTTCAATCTGAAGTGCTATCCGTTTAAATTTATATTTTTCTGTTTCTTTTTAGGATTAGGGATCTTATATTTAAGTTTTGCTGTATTTGTTGTCCAACAGAAATACTAAAGGTTTTCTATCTAAATATACTTTAATGATGTCGCCTTCATTATTTTTCTGAATTTCCGAAGGACAGACAGAAAACCTTTTACTTGGCCTAGAAATACTATTAAAGTAAACATCTGTTTCCTCACATATGTAAGTTAGGTACAATGTACATATAACTTAACCTCTACAAAATTATGCTCGTTGTAGCAAATCCACGTTCAAATGCCGGGATGACCGAGCAAGTTTCACAAATTTCCGATACTGTTTCGCAATTACACCTATGCCCGCAGTCGGTGGTCTGATCACCGTGGAAGCGACCCTGGCCTCAACTTGACCTGCAAGGCGGCACTATCCTATTGTTATGTGATCTTCGCTTGTCAATCAAGGGTAGGGGCAAGTTATAAGCGCTGGTGGAAGGACAAACATTTACATGTATTATTTTATCTTTGTGTAATTTCATTTTTAATTTTATATCGGTAGTGACTGCGGAATTACTACCTGCCTGCGGTAGAAAGAAATTGATAGATTTTTTGGTTCAATTAATTAGTATTTTTAGTTCACTAATGAAAAGGAACTACAAGTCTTTGCCGGAAAGAAAGACTGTTCCTTAAAATTAAAGTTCCGCAAACCTTACAAGACTTAACAAGCGGAATGTGACAGATACATTAATGCCTAATTATAAGAATGAAATAGGGCACCGATAAAAATACTGCTACACTTTTTTCCTATAAAGAATAATACATCTGTACAACTTCACCTTATAACCGCTACGACCACTAACTTGCACCAGTTTCTATCCATCGCCTACGGTCACCCGCTGTAATGAAAACCCTTTGAAAGCCCGATCTCTTCAATGAAATAAAGCCTGTATACCGAAGATATAGAGTTTGAAACTCTATTCACGCTATGTACAGCAATCCAATAACAATGAAAGCATCCAGCTTAAAAGAACGGACGTTCTGTAGCAGTTTTTATGTTCTTTGACGAGCGATTGTTGTATTTTTCCAATTCAAGTGCAATGCAAATGCATTAACTATGTGAATTACGAATGGTGGTTTTAAATAACTGTATTCTATTGTTTTTATTTCCTTCCAGCTACTGATTAAAAAGCTCTATTTACTATGGTAAATAGATTCATTTGATCAGTTTGATAAAATTACGTAAACATTCGGGGCGGATTGTATATTTGTGGGGCCCTGGGCTAATATGTACATTAATTAACAATTTATAATTCAACTAAAACTAACAGTGAAAATAAGTATCACCTATAGTTTATAATGGGGACGAGGGTCCCTTTAATCTTCGAGGCTCTGGGCTGAAGCCCATTAAGCCCCTAGGTAGATCATCCCCTGTAAACATTGGTTATTTGGCTATTTGTATATTGGTTCTAATTTGCTTACTTGACACGATTTTCATATGAATATACTCGTATACCTGAATATCACTTTATGGTGATTCAGAGTATTAAGAATGGCCAAGTCTTACAAAAAGGTCAAAAGTACCCCTGTTCTAGCTGTGTAAAAAACGTATCTTGTAGGACATAAGAAGGACAAAAATTGCTCAATGGAAAAATAATGCCACTCTTAGAGTCGTATACTGAATACAGTGGAATACCACACACCTTGCAAAGCCATTTAATAAACCAAGCTCATAAGATTGCTTACACCTAATAAGAATTACTTATTCTGTCTCAATTCCGACTAGTCCACTACAATACTGCAAGTCCATACAAAGAAAAGGTTATCATACTTCACTTAAATTGTCCAATTTATAAAGACCTCCTATTTCTCGTCCCATAAACGTAATTCCAAGCAATCCACTATTACGAAGTGTCTATTTACAGTGGTGTTGCTATACCGCGCTAGGCAATATGATATTCCATTAGAGCCTATTGTAATTTCCTTGCACGTTAAGGTTTGCATTATTGCATTATATGTATTTATGACAATATGACTGTTAACCACTTCTGGTGCAATTCAGATAGCGTCTTACTGGACCTTGTTTGTGTTTATTATATTTAAAGTGTCTTAGAATACCTGATTATAACAAACTATGTTTATTATTTTAAATTTATAGAACTGTTTTTACATTTACGTTATAAACATCCATAAAGTTAAGCATCGTCGGGTACGGTCGTAAGTTAAACAGATGCCAATATTTTTTACAGATACTTCTGTAACTCGGAATTCAGATGTCATGAAATCAGCTCATTCTTTTGATAAGGTAGTAAATATGTATAACAACGAATGTTTCATGATTATATAGTTTTCCTTAGTAATCCTTAATAAATAAATATCATATTATTATTACGAAAATTGTATACGAAAATATTCCATAATTTAATTTATCAGTAACTGATATTCCAGCCAAACTCGTTAGCAACTTAATATATGCCGCTTTATGTATATTTTAATTGAACTACACATATTTTGTGATCAGAAAAGAACTCAACGTTCTTTTTGCCTAATACCTTGTATCGATGTCAAAGAGAAGGCAGATCACTGGCAATTCTGTCACTTAAAAATGTGTACAAGTATAAGTAGTCAACTAACAGACGGAGTTGAAAGATACCTACCAAGCTGTCTGACAGTAAACTTATCGACAAATCAAATTATATCCAGACCACAAGTTAACCAGTCAATAAATAAGCCTCACGCACGGCGATTTACCGGTTAATTGGTCAATTGACAGAGCACACGTAATCGGCTTAGCCCCGCACGGTTACTGCCGGCATTTTGGATCACATCGTGCGTCGGGCGTTATTCTAAACTTCGCTAGGTAGCGCCTCTGTTTACCATAAATTTGATCTAGGCCTATGCATTTTTCGTATACAGTTTCGATCGACAAAAAATTCACAGCCCTACCTAATAGACATTTGCCCTCCCATCGCATCCTTTCGCATTTTTCGAATTGCAATTTGCTCAGGTGCAGTACTCAGGAACTAAAAACAGTTTCGTCATCTTCAATAAAAAAATTTAGCTACGCCTATACCTACGGGATAAACGTAGTAGCCTATCAAAGTAGAATAATAATAACAATAATAAATTATTCTGAAATCACAACTAAGTATAAATGTATAAGCTAAACAGCTACGGATCATATGTAATCGCCTTATTGCGCTCAACGCACATGATCCTAACTCATCGTTGTATGAGCATTTATGTAACATGAGCTTTCAACACCCTTAACTTGAATATTCTATCATTAACAAAATAAAACAACTGCAATAAATGTATTCTAATTAATAATGATAATATGTTAAATGCACTATAAATTAAAAAAAAATGTTTTTTAACGGTAAGTAGTAAAGTTCTCCCAACGAAAAAAATGAGTTTATAAATCTGTCACTTACTTTAAACAAAATTTAAAAAATACAATCGAATTGATAACCTCCTTTTTTAGCACGCTTTTATTTAATTCCCTCAAAGTCTAAAACCTTCTAAGCGCAAAAAAGACACGGTTAAATGTGTGCCTCTTATCATTGCATAACAACGGAAAGTGTAGCCACTACCTAAATACTCGCAGTTAATTAAATCCGCTACAAATACAACACAGTTATATGTAACAAGGCACTTCCGCGGGGTCAAACGCTGTCCTTTCACTGCTCACCTTTGCACTAACTGGGCAGCATGATCCACGCGACCGCTTATCACTCCTCGTGACTCATTCAGACTAATGAGTGACTCAACTCGCTCTCTGCTACATAAGCCTTTATCCCAGTTATAATAGACAATGTTTGCTTCCATAGAATACTAACGAAAGTGTCTATCCTAATAATAGTAGATTTTGACGTTAGCATACTTGCACGGATAATTTCTATAAGTACCTACAACAGTTACCGATGGTACCGCCAGCAAGTACCATTAAGATAAGTAACATTGAGATATCAAATAAGTAATACGAACACGAAAAGCTAAATATCAGAGGTGCGTGCCTGGGGTTGGAACCCGGACCCCCGGAGGGAACACCACTAGGCTAACACTGCTTTTTCCAAGCCTTTATTACAGTTATAATAGACAATGTCAGTATATTCGCTTACATGAGATACTGGACTGGATGGCATACTAACAAAAAACTTGAAGCTAGCATGTTTGCGCGGATAATTTCTATTCAACATACCTAAGTTTTGTTAGCCTTAAGATAGCAAATAAGCATGCAGTCCACCTGATGGCTCACTGCCGCCTATGGACATCTGTTATCAACCAAAACAACATTGAAGTTCTCTCTTTATTCAACTACAAATGCGTGCCACTCCTGAAAAATAAGTTGCAACGCCTCAGTTGACAATCTTCCTTACCACACCCTTAATTTAGTCTCTACAAGGCAGATTTTTAGTTTCACGTGAATAATAGAAGGTTAATTTTGTAAATAAACATTCATGTATAGATAAATATATCCCCGGACGCAATAGTTCTCCACATGAGGATACGTCCTGGGGGAATCGAATTCACTACACGAAGAAGACAGTCAAATAAAGCCAATTAAACGCGAAAATCCACAAGCCGTAAAAACCGTACGTCCTACTAAGATTATAACTGGGAAAGTATGTGTGGTTGAGTACGTTGGTTAATCTTCCAGCAAATTCCAGAACGAATTTAGAAGAAACTTTACAGCACTACAGCTTTTCATATATCATTGTTGCACAAAGGCTATAATTTATAACCATTTTATGTAAATTGGGCAATACCTAGGTGTCAACTAAGTTAGAAAAAGAAAAACTCTCATATTCTTCGTTATAAAGCCGAATGCTACAACTAGTACATATTGCTAGTAGTACATATTATAATGCTTTTGTATATGTTTTATATTACGTACATATTTCTACATCCTATTGTTACCATGAACGTAGACAATCTAAAAGTTATTAAATGCGCGCCATATTACATATAATATATGGTCTATAGAGTACGGAACGATGCACGCGTTTTCATCGGCACTTCTCCCGATATTTATGCGAGTCGTTAAAAACCACGCCTCATCAGTACACGCCTTATGCCAAACTTTAAGGATTGCTACTCAACGGCGATCTAAATAAAACAAATTGGAATATTTACTTATTAAGTGAATTATTTGCACCAAATCCTGTATAAAGAATAGTATCGAATATAAAATCCCAAAAGCACTTAATTTTCAAGGAATTCTTTCCTAAATACTATAAGATTGATTCAAGTTAAAGTTAAGTAATAAATACCTAAATATTTTTATTGTCACCGATTTTAAGAAAAATACATTATTATGTATTAAACTTGCCGTTCCTTTGTTACTCGCGTAACGAAGCAGCACGTAATCGAATAGCATTGTTAGTAAATCAATAAAACTTTATATAATATCAATTAGGATATATCCAACAATTAATTAACTCCTAATCGGTTAATAACTTACTAGAACAACAGCTTTTTAAACGGTATATTAATTAATAATCTTTTAATTAAACTTGCTTCTTTATTTTCTCAGGTCGTGCCGTGAATGTGCCGCTTACATAACTAGGTATTTAGCATTTTAATTACACGTTATTAATTGGCTCATTCGGAACGCAACAATAAGCTTATCTCTGCATCTTCTTACCCAATAATGGGCGGGATAGTTACGAATAAATTGTGTTTGTCGTCTATTTATAACAATTGGTGCGAATTCCTCTTAACATTTTGTAGAGTTAACAAAATAGTCATCATTTATCTAATTTTCTTATGTTAGTTGCTTGTAAAGATGGCATCGAGGTAGAAAAAAATACACACTCATAAAAAGTTTTATGATTAGTATCAACATCTTATCAACAAATATTTTGAATACTGTGTACTATGTAGATACTTATGCAAGTTCGCAAAAAAAGAACCCTGTAAACTTAATAATGCCTATTTTGATTTAACCTTCACTCTATAGGTACATTTGGCAGAGCTTAAAGCTTAATTCAATACGTATAGTATGCATAGACAATCAAATATCTTCCTGTTCTAATTATCCATACGAATAAGGCTAAGAAGATCCCTAAAATGTGTCAATTACACCAAACTACCTATTGCTTGAAATAACTGGTGCAATTAAATAATATGGCTACCGTGTTACTTACGATTCTCAAAGAGTTCCGTACATTTTTAAATATGTATTTTATTTTCAAATAATTTTTGCGTTCGCAAAGTGGTGACAAAAAATCTGTTATATAATATACCTACATAATTTGCATCACTATCATC
>DWTF01000683.1:0-10877 GCA_018250225.1 Udranomia kikkawai
TGTGTCTCTTACCTGTCGTTTTTTCCGTTGCATCAGGTTTGAAATCACAACGATTCTAAAGAAGTTTCACTTCAATAGTGAAACAAAAACAAAAGAAGAGAATGTAGAGAAGAAGATAAAACATACTACAACCACATATGAAATAATTATATGTCTACCTTACAACTCTGTTAAAAATAATGCGGTACAGTAAAAACACTTGACACAGCTTCCTTCATAGGCTCAGCTTAACAGCTCATGCTCAATTTATTCCTCATGGATGGTGACAGACTACATCACGACTAATAAATGAAAGAACAACAAATCAGAATTGTCCAAAATTACTTTAAATGAAAAGATATGACCAGAATTACATAAAACAGACATTTTTTCATATTTCAAAAAGACACCCGTAATCAATAGCATTTTGCAATTTCAATTTGCAAGTGCAAATAGAAAGAAAAAATTTAATAAAACATTTCAACGCGGTCTCGCGTTGTACATATTTACAATTTTGATATGTGGCCCTTTCGTTTAAAAGGAGCGGAATCTTAAAATTATTCATATATAATTAAAATAAAACCTCTTAAAATAAGATTAATTTACTTTAAGAACACCGTAATTCACTTTTGTCTGATGTCAGTATATAAACTGTTAATCATTTTACAACTTGCGGGCATTGAGAAGAATAAAACTCTACATCAATATATGGCGAATTCACATTCGGAAATATTTTGCGCTATATACGATTGCCATGCGCCGTAGTTAGTGTGTAATCATTTGACGTCACCGCATCGGTGTGGCCGATAAAACAATTTTATGAATTGATACGCAAACGCCAATGTACCGACGAGTACTTCACACGCGTAAATCATAACACGATAACTGCGGGTAACATGTGAAGTCATAGAAATAAGTCACAATTTTTCCACTGCTCACGTTGAGTCGCAAATAATATGTAATAATAATTTTATTAACATGCTCCACTGTTTCACGCTCGCTGCTTCCCATCTTGTATGTCGGAAAGTTGTGGAGAGTTTTATAACAATCTTGTCTTGTTTGTTTTGTTTTATACCACTGAGGTAGCAAACGCGCTATTCATCTGATTAGAAGTGTCAATGCCACCCATAGGTATCTGTAAATAACCCAAGAAAGAGATCAGTGTTCTTTCTAGCTCGGACAAAGACGTGTAGCTACCCCCGAGGGCTAACTTATATACCTTCTTGTTCACTTCGTTTTACCGTTTTTTTTTGGTAACGTAAAAAAATTGTTACACTTATATGCTATTCAAGTATATCTAGTAACTAATTAAATTATAATTGACTATTGACTTTAACTACCAATGTTCTTCATAACAAAAATACATAATATCACTTTAAAAGATTCCCCTTTTCTCTGCTAGACAATGCAGTATTTTCAAAAGTATCCTCGTAGTAGCAAATAAGATTACTATTTTTACTTCTGCTCTGATCCATAAAACAGAACTAAGTGGCCTAACAACATTTCATTTGTGTTCAAATCAAGATTAAAGTGATGATTCAGAGGCGCTATCGTCGTGATACAACATGTTCTTTAATGGCAGGTCCATTCAATATCCATTAAAATGAAAACTAACGAAAGAGAATTAAGGAACCAATGGACTAGTCTACTTAAAAAATGCTAACTCAAACTGTTTGTACTATTCTTCGTACCTAATGGTATTAGTATTATTTTGTCTGCCTATGTGTGACGAGAATCTGATGATAAAATTATAGATTGGATCAATTTTAATATGGAACATGTGCTTGTGCATGTTCTATCATGTGCTCATGTTCTAACATGTTCGGAACTTGAACGTTTAACACACAAAAGAATCGCGTCGCACCGTGACGCAGCGGCGCCTGCGAGGACATCGGATCACAAAAAAAGGCTGCCTTAATGGATCTTTCAAAATACATTCTACTACGGATAAACTAGCGAAGAAGTACTAAAAATCTATAGTTTAAATTCTACTACTTAAATTTAAAATACCAGGGTAAACTGGTTAGAACCCACTTAATTTCTTCATACTTGTAAAGTATAAATAGATCTTTTTTTGTTTATTTTTATCATTAAACAATAACTTTAACGGTTAACACACACAAAAATTAAATGGCGTCACACCGGTGCGTGAGCGTGACGCAGCGGCGCCTGCGAGGACGTCAGACGTCAGACCTCATAAAAAAGGCTGCCTTAATACAACTTTCTACATACATTCTAGTACAGACGAACTAACGAAAAAGTACTAGGGAACAAATAAATGCCTGAGTAGACGGTACATAAATAGTATATCAAAGCGTAAAATAAAATGTTTTTCTTAAAAGTATGTGTTTTACTTTATGATATTACTACAAAAATAGTTATTTAATTTCTCTAGATATCATGTCAATCTGAAGATGATTCAGTTAAAAGTCTTGTTTGAATAAAACATTTCTATCGTGTAACGTCACCAAACTCACAAAACTATAACATTTATACACTTAAACTTTTTTTATATGGCCATGATTCGTTTAATTTCGTTTCGACCTTATACACATTAGCTACGGCGCAATAACGAGGTTCGGATTTTCCGTTAAAGGTTTGATAAGTTAGTTACATGCACGTTTGCTTAGTATCTCTTAAGACATGCAAGAGTATGATTAACAAGATTCTGGAACGTTCTGAAATTGTGCAGAATTGTCTTTCAATTCAGATCTTAAATCTTGACTAATCAGCATCATGACTAAACGAACAAATTTTTTATTGGTTGAATCACAATGGTGAAATATCTATGAGGCAATAAATAAAAATAGACAGCATTTGATTTATATAGATTTGTTCATTTATTTTTTACCAATATCAAAATCTCCTTACATTATTTTTTTATTTTTTATTTTTTTCTCTTATATAATAAAATGTGTTTTAATTACATGTAACCGAAACGTCTATATGTAGTTTCTAGCAAGTGCGACGTCTATAGAACTAGGTTGGTTGCTAAATTTGGTAATTTTGATATTTCGTACGTTGGTTAAATTATACATATATTGAATTTTGTTGCCATTCGACCATTCCAGAAGTCGGGAGTTAGGAGAGACTTACTTTTTCTTTTGCCTGTTTCTTGTACTCGAAGTTACTTTGGCCGTGGCTCTAAAATGTCTGAACGCACGCAATATTAGATTTCAATTTGAAATATCAGCGCTGATTGCGAATTCGTTTGTTCGTCTAACCAAATTCTATTTTAGTCGCACAATTTACCAATTAACGTGTATTTGAACGTTTTCGTGTGCATAATTATCTTGTTAAGAAGCCGATGAGCTGTTGGATCTCGCGTACATACCACGAATATTTCCACGCCACTAATTATCTTCGACCTTCACTTTACTCGGCGAAGTATTTCGTATTTTAAATGCGCCGAAAAGAACGCTATCTGAATTTCGAATAGATTATCTAGATATACTAGGCATAGGGAAATGCTCACAATCTTTTTCTTTTTTCATCTGTCGTTCTTTGGTATAATCTGTGATGAAAAATTAGCCTCAAACAACTATGTCTGTTTTTGTCATTTTATCCTTTTGATTATTTCTTCCACAAGAGAATTGCTTTCGCCCTGTAAATAATGTATAAATTGAAATTATACAAAACTAATCAATAAAATAAAAATTGTTTAAGTATGTAGTTAAGATAAAAAATTGCACCGTCGCCAAATTAATTTGGAGTAACTTGTTTATGGTTGGGATTTTTTATATAAATTGTGTCGTTAAATGGCTGCTTCAGACTAACTAACACCCATTAAGGAGTTTTAACTGCCTTGTCTGCATCTCATTATCAAATAATCGCCTTATTTATACTGCAATCGACTCCTACAAAAGTCTCACCTTTAATAATGTATGATAGAATTTGAATTTGCACAATTCGAAATCTCCAACCGTGTTTAAGATATCGAAAATTACATTTTGAACAGTTTCCTTTCTCTTCCATGGTTTTTGATTAAACGTAAAGTAATTCGTGATCATGAAGAAATTTGTAAAGGAAAAAAGACACTAATTAATGTGTTTACGTTACCCTAACGTTAGTTACTAATTTCGATGCACAGGCAATGACACACGCCTTATTGTACATTCTTGCGTCTCCTCAATCGACATTCTCTCGGAAACTTTACCGATTCTAACAGACAACACATTGGCATGCAAAAGGTTGTTATGTATGGCATTCCATGACGGCACTGTCTACACCATAAAGTATGTATTTGCTCCTCGATATTCATAGTGATGACGCGAATCCTCGCTGCAGATTGCTTACATTACACGGACAAGTGTGAAAACTCGCGATCAAAGCTATCGGGATTGTGTTGAATACCAATAAATCGATATCTCGGTTCGTTAACTGATAATGTAAACCAATTATCAGCCATTATACCCGTCGGGTTGCGTATATCTCTATTTTTGTGCGTAGCGTAATCGAGTCCGATGACGGGATTGAGCCGATGTTGCGAATAATTAGCGCAAAATAAATTATAAATTCTTAATTTTTTTCTATCTCTGCATGTTCAAGGGGAACACGCCCTGGAATTATTCTCAGAAATTTTGTACAGAATTAAAATATTGCTAATATATAGAACTACATCTTTAAGTAAAAGCTCTTCATCAAAGATATGCTTGTTATCAAGTAATGACAAAGAAATGAGTCATAATGAATAAGTCCATGATTGATAGAAGCGAACCGTACGTCGATTGTTCTAACGTAAAAGATTTTTATAACAGTTTTCTGTCAATCTAAAAGATTACGTTATCTTTGATAATTCGCGAAGAGTAAATACAAATACAGATTCGAAAGTAACAAAAGTTTTAGCGGCGAAAGTCGTCGTCGGCATCGTTATTTTTAGAGACGTTATTTCGTATGTGCTAACGGAGCTATAATTGTAACACAGTGCATTATGTACGTTATCACATGGGAATGCAGTAAAGGGTCATTATTCCAATAATAGTGTGGCCACAACATAACAGGAGCATTGGGAACTCGCTCGGCGTATTGACCTCAGCGCTCACGATATTTCTAATTATATCCTTTATCGTTCTTTGTTTTCAACGCATCGTACGCACTCGGACTGGTGACAGTGCGATCGCTAATCACTTAAGGTTCATAGTTTGTAGATTTGATTTAGGATTGTCCATAGAAAGATCTCTAGAAGTTTATAATAGCCTTCCCCAAATTGGCTTTGGCCTACTCGATTGAAAGTTTTAGTTAGGCCATTTAAACCCTTCTAACTATGCATCCAATTTGGTTTTCGCCATGTCGAAGTCGACGATTGTGATCCGCGTAATTTTAATTACAGCATTATATTTATTATAGAGTATTTTCCACGGGCTTTAAGAGATGACTTAATTTAATTCCTAAGTACTTATTAATCCATACTTATCAATTCACGATATACATATATCTTTAGTAATTCTTGAACCTACAGAATATAATAGAGGAATGTTTGCTTTATTTTTTATGCATCGTACAGTACTAGTTCGTCTGGTGGTGTTGTTAAGCCATTATGTAGAGTGGAAAGCGTAGGAGGCTGATAAGGTACGGACGCAGTGCAGCTCTAGTTTACTATCGATACAGTAACTTATGTACGCCATTTGATAAAAGCTAAGTTTGTTGACCCATAACACCGAGAGAAACTCCTTGGTGCACGCCTTGCATATTGCATATTGTTATATTGACAAGTTTCGGCTAACGATTGCTGAATATGGTAAAACTCTGATGAATATTGCGTACGGGTCCGATGGATCTCTATGGATGGATAAGTGTCAAGTTGGTATTAAATTGAAGAGCCTTAAATCACAACATTTAAATACATCACAATATTTTATTACTGTTCAAATTCTTGAAAAACTTTCGACTGCCAATCGTTTCTTAAATCTAGGCAATTGATTTTTAAGATTGTTATCTTGTAGTATGTGTATATTAACATTTGAAATAACCGTGTAGTTACGATGTTATGCCGTAGAAAATGCATTATACTATATTACACCAATCACATGATGCAACATGTAAAGGTAAATTCTATTAGATTAGATTTTACTAACTAAAACATTAAAATTTTGTCATGTAAAATATTTTTTTAGATAGGAATTTTCAAAACGGGGAAATATGACAGACATGGAATGCGCTCCGTGATATGACGTTGCTGCCATAGAAAATGCGTTTTGGCGTATTAGATGACGCATGATGCAGTCGCGTCCGCTACGCCATCCAATTGCAATTGTAATTCAGGCGTCGCCAGAACGAATCGACGGATACCGGCGCTTGCCGGAAACGTCCTCAGAATGGCAACGTGCCAACCCTAATGAATGTATCAAATTTTCAGCGTTTATTACTATACAATGGAGAAAAATATCCTGCTCCAATAACCCCTGGTGCGGTCTGCGTGCGTTTTATCTGGTGATGGTCTTCTGGGAACTCTGTAGATGTCAGTTTAGTTGGTCGTTTTAGGCAGATTGAATTCCATTTTACTACTTCATTTCGTTCGACAATCTGCTATTAGAGTATGGCAATGGATAGAGTTATTGTTGTCAGATTTAAAATAACGAATGTTTAATAGCTGCGACCCAGCGACCCCTTGCTATCGACATTGACATATGGTTTTTGAAATGGCGATGCCGTCGTTACTGGTTCCTCTAGCTCGAAATTAATCGGCTTAAATTGTCGCCGAATACATATCTGGCTAATTGCGATACTCTCACAAGCACAACAACTAATGGACGTGGGAATGTGTTCTGGCTGGTAATGGTGCAACGTTTTGCGGGCGCATTTGCAATTCAAAAGCGTCTATTGGTTGTTTGCACGGGGATTCAATGAAAATTCAAGCAATAAATTCATCGATAAGGCGGCTAAATTACGTGGCGTGCAATTCATACAGGGTCCGTGTGGATTTATGGTGTCTGCGAAGGTGTTCGGGTTGCGTTCGTTCCGCGACAGTACCTGTGCGACCCAGTCGCGAGGCTGGGCTTGCTTTCCCGACGATGAGCCAAGTTCATTGGCACCAGCCAGCACCGCGCTCTCCTCGCGCCGGTCAAGCCTAAAAACTGACACGATACCATTATCTGTAAATAGAAAGTACTTAGTTTCGCCATTGATGTCTATTTTTAGCACTGAAATTGTTACTCAACTTATCGAATAAGAATGCCCGACTGTCATAAATGAAATCGGTAGACAGTGAACGTGCCGAATTCAGTATCGAATGTCGAATGAAACATCGAACGCTAGTTCATTCAAGATTCAACAAACTTTTTATGATCGACTTTTGCATTTCTCTTTCAGTGCAATGAACGATCGAATTTATAGCTTAGATTGTATTCGAAAGTAATGTGTTACCTACCTACCTATATACACTTTATAATAGATTTTGCATATATATAATTAGTGAGATGGTTATTTTAAAGTACTGCGCAAAAAATGGTCCGCATTTATTTGCGGAATAGCTTTTATTTAGGTTAAATGAATGCAAGCAGTCGTAAAAAGAAATGTTTATGTATGTGCGTTTTAAATTAAGCCTTTATAAGTTGTATTAAAACATCTGGTACATTTTACTCTTTGAAATAATATCTTATAGTAATGACCTAAGTTTGTAATTTACTCCGTAACTTCCAAGTTAGATGCAGGTATCTCGGTTGCATGGTTGTGGTCGCATTGTTATATCTCTTGTTTCATTAAAGAGATATTTTTAGAGTTAAAGCAGCCAGACAGTACCTATGCGTTGTGGTCCTTAGCTAATAGGGTTACGAAGGTCAGATCGCAATCATTTTGCAACAAATTCCTCGTATAATTTAGATAGAACATTTTGTTTGAAAACATTGTAACCGTGCCTTTGTGATTTAAAATAACGTCTTTATTTCGTTAAAACCTATACAATAAAATGCAATAGCTCCAAAAATAAATAGATGGTGCAGGTTTCATAGTTTACCGCAACGGCAGACGCCGTAAACAACTCGTAAACATTAAACGATTATCAAGTAGGTTAGAATATTAAAGTATCAATTAGGAATCAATGCAACAACGAGCAACGTTCGTGCCTTATTGTTTCGCGGAATAATTTTGACAGATGCTGAACATCTGTGCCGGCAACCTTATTGATCTGTGGCACGGCGCACCTTATTATCTGGGTAGTTAGACATGATCCGATCCTATTTGCAATCAATGAAGATTAACATAAACTGCCGTGTAGTCGGATGCGACCGCGCCGTCGGCCTCGCGCATGCAAAACTCCCATTACAGATTCACGTCTGACACGGTTCTATGCCCATTTTTGGCGTGCACTTTATCCGAGTTGCCGTTCGAAATATGGACATGGGGCTTTTGATTCATACGTTTCTCGTTAACTGACCTGTGTGTGCATGGGAAGAATTTTCCGTGTTGCCATTGAAATATTGTTAAGGTAAAATTGTAGTCTAGTATAGAGGAATCGTATATTTAAATGAAACATTAGGTAAAAGGCACCGTAACACGAATTGCAGTTTGCAATATAGTATCATGTCAACGTTTCTACTACGTATCTTAACAAATTGGATGAAAGTTTATCACAAAAACGATTGCTAGGCTATCTGAAGTAATCCCATGTTAAAAAAATATTTTATTCTGGTTGTTGGTTCTGATTAGGTAGGCTTCTTTCCTAGGAAGCAAATAAATCGCAATTTCATCATATGCGCTGGAAAATGGGTCAAGGGGCAAACGAAGCCGCAAGGCAGAGATCAGGCAAACTGCAATATGTATTTCACGACTATCAGCTCGTAAATGGCTTGGTTATGTGGATGTACACAACTTGTATTTGAACAGGGAAGTAGCATTAAAGTATGATTAAAAGAGAAGTAGCAAAATAGACCTAGATGAATATAGGTACCTAGCAGAATTTTACTTAATCCGTAAAAGAAATCAAGGAATTGACTGAATAACATTTTTTTTACCAGTATATCAGACTTTAATTATTTTATCGGGGAAACATCATACACATTTTTTTTTTAAATATTAAATAGGGGAAAGCTCATCTAAAGCAATGTTTGAATCGTAATCCATTTTGGTACTTAGAAGATGTTTGATTAGGCGTCTACACGGCTAGCAGCCGCTATCAACACGTATAATATGTTAAAATATAAAATACGGACAATTTGATTTATGCATTGTAAGTGTAATCAACAAAGTCTGCGAGCAGATACGTGTATAAATCAACTACATTAAAAAAGGTAGGTTTAATCTCGGTAATAACAGGTATGTGAGATAGCACACATCTTTCATGCCTGCGATGAACAATTCCATAGGTTCCCTACGATTGTATAAAATTTAGGTCACGACCTATGTAATGACCGAGACTGAACGGCCGGGCCTATAAAATGAAAAGTAGATTATTCTTTTGATCTGACACAACGCGCAGGATTTACTAAGAGATGGCATGAAATCTTAATTATCATGAATTTCTTATTGGACTAAATACAAGATTTCCGTCCACGGCGTCGCCTTTGTAGATCCAGCGAGTGATTTTTTTACTGTCACTAACGATTTCGAAAATCTTATTCAAGAATTAAATACTCATTGTATTAAAATTATGATGCAAAAATAGAGTTAAAGAACAAAATGAAATTTCTGGGAAAAAATTGGTACGAAATACCTTTGATTCTCGATAACAGCACTACCGATCAGATCTGACTATGGCTATGATTACCCCCTAGTAAACAAAGGAATTTTGCAAAAGCCATTAAAACAATTGAATCTTGTATGAGTAGATAATGAACTGTTGACTTTTTTTTACAACAATACGCATTTGAAAAACTTTTTGTCTGATCTGTCTAGCCTAATTCAAGTATGAATTGCAACGTTCTAAGTTAAGAATATTAGTAAGTAGCATAGGTGTTATATTGAAGCAAGTAAAGAATATATATTTGCAGACAATGCCACGTGCAGGAAGCTAGTGTGCCTAACTTGCATAGCGTATGCTTTTACCCTGCATCGATATCGATTCGCCGAAAGTTTGCAAACGCCCACATAAATGTACGCCCACACCGTATACTTACCTAGTTACGTCAACCGACGTGTATGTATGTAAAGAAAATCTTATTCAATAACCAGATGCTTACTTTAATCAAGTTTTTCAACTGTTAGGAAAATTGTGTAGTTTTACTCTGTGGTTGTCTTAACTCTGTGGGTCAAATGTCTTGCAAGTAAATTTTATTGTCACTTCACCAATGGATATTATTAAAATATTCATTGTAATCTGTTTGACATTTAATAACGTAATTGAAAATGTACGTTTAAGGTTACGATTTTATGAAGTGTAACAAAAACTATAATAATAAACATAATTCAATGAAATATAAAGCAATAATATACGCAAACAATAAGGGCGGCCTTACCCGTAAGTCGAATAAATATCCGTAAGTCAAATAAATATCAGCTTATAGCAAATACGTCATATACGTACAGCGTACTGCTCTTTACATTACTAGTAGCGATTTCCTGCGGCTTTGCCTGTATTATAAAGTAGAGAATACAACTTTGAGCGACCACCACGGAGAAACAGAATTTACCCCCATTTGGTGGGAATTAGCCTCTTTAGAGATGATTTTCTGGATTAAAACTACCTTACATGGGCCACAACTTTTCTCCACACCGAATTTCACCTAAATTAGTTCAGCGGTTTGAACGTAAAAAGACAACAGACAGAGTTACTTTCGCTTTTAAATTATTAGTATGGATTCTGCGCAGGAAGTAATGTTCTCAGAATGAAGGCTCGATTTCCAATGCCAAAACTTCGCAGATATTGACATGAACCATTGGTTTCATAAATCAGAATTTTATCTTTAGTTGGATTAATATCCGAGGTTTAGTTTTCGTAAAAATATATTTTATTTTATTGAATGCAA
>DWTF01000684.1:0-10873 GCA_018250225.1 Udranomia kikkawai
CACTGAGAAACTAGATGTGAACCAATGTCGCCCATGATCGATGATGATCATTTCCTTCGGGTGTAGCCACTAGTCTCCTGGGACCGTTGAAACACTCGCTGAACAGAAAAGCGACTTAGATTAATTTGTAGAGCAACAAACTTGTCTGCAGTATTGTAATTACTTGAGCAGCTACTAGGCTGGGTATCTATTTTGACGAGTTGTTTTCTTGGTTGAGCTCTTCACTCATGTCCTGTTTAACGTTTGTATAGTAGGCGTTCAACATTTAAATAAAAATTAAAGTTCCAGGTGCCCACCTAAATGTTAAAGCCTAAATCTGTCTGTCAAAATAGTATTCCTATTCATCATTAACATGTTATGAAATTAATGTTTTTGTAACTTTTAGTCATTTATTTTTCCTTACTTCCTATAAAAGTGGTAGTGTTTAAAATACTTAATATTATTTATCGAATATGAATGTCAAAGTGTCGCGCATTGTTATATTCTTATAATATGTTATTTAATACTCTTTAACACTTATTCATACCTAATTTATTCTGAAGTTATCAATCTCTTTTTTGTATGGGTATAGGTTATCTAAACGTTATTTCATCTGTTTTTCGTTTCATTGTGGTTCCCGTTTATTCTGTTTTAAATTTCTGGTTTTATACTGCTCTTCTCGTTGTCATCATTCTGATGTACTTTTTGCTACGCAGTTGCTACGAATAACCTCACGAAGGACACATTTTCCAATACTAATAACACAATATGAAATAACTGTTAGTTACTATAAGTGTATGCTGCATTGACATATTTTAATAGGTTGGATGAAATCGGATGAGACAGTGCATTAGCAGAGTCCATACGGCGTTTATCTTACCACGCAGATTGTACTAATGTAAAGCAATGATTTATTATCTTCTATCCGATACTTGTATACAATCCTTCAAGTCTTGATTATCGTACACATGTATAAAATTTTAACCCGTGGGTAAACACTAGAAATAGTTGTTGTAGACCTACATATAGGTAGGACCTATATACTCGTATATAACATCTGATATCCTATTGTTAGGTTTCATGGAGCGATGCCAAGACGCTGTATTATAAATTAAAAAAATACATCAGTTTAAACTTTAGCAGATAGGAATTATAATGTCGATAAATAAGATAAGCCTTTAACATATAATATCAGACAAAGAAGACATTTGGCAAGGATTGTTTTCTTAAGAAATATATTGCATGTTTGTGAATAGTGTGGAATACTGTTTTCTAAGTTTCAAAAGGATTAGTCAACACTGGAATTGTAAATGAAACACGATAATACGGTATTTGTAATTGTAAACATCGCCTGGAACTTGCATACCTAAATAAAAACTTGCATTATTCATTCGTTTCCAAACACTGTAGCGATCAAAGCTTTCTTTGAGAGAAGAACATCATACTTTGAAATAGTTCCGCATAACGAATGTCGGGAAAAGAAATGTAGCGATCTCACCTATATTAAATGAGAGTTCTCAAAAAGTTATTTAAAAAATCTATAATAAACTCTGTTCAGTAACAGATCTAAAATAGTTAGCCGTTACATTCAATAGATAATCATTAAAGATCTAATAGTACCTATCACGTAAGGGCAGTCTACTACTTCTAAATTCTGTATAACAAATACACATTCGGATTCAATAATAAATATGAAAAAATATACCTATTTATAAAATTATTCAACAATGAATGGATGATGAATTCATGTCGTAGCTCTCTTCTAAACTTACAATAAGTTAAGATGGATGTAATTATTGCCATCAGTAGGTTAATGCCGATTGTCAATTAAATTAATAAATAATTAAAGATTGCTCCCAGTGGTGCGTTTGCTAAAATGTTGCGTGTTATCGGGCTTCAGTTTAATTGAGTTACCGATTTTTCAAAATATAACGATTTGGCATGTTGCCAAAAAAAGGTTCCTGACCCCTGTTCAGAAGAGATGACGGCGCGGCATCCGTGAAATTAATCGATAAAATAAAAATCATGGACGCTTCCGCAGAAAAAAATACAATTTCCAGATATTTAAGAAAATGGCAGGTTTTTATCTAGCAGCAGCAATGTGCTGCTGGGTTTTGGGTACAAAAATGACTCAACTCAATTCTTTTTTATTTTTGTCTGTGGTCGATTCTAAACTTTCAGTGGTCTGCGTGAATAGTTCATAATAATACTATTCGTATTCCACTTACTGCTTACACTCTACGTAATGAAAGCGGGGCGGTAGGCAGTTAATTATGTAAGTAAATGAATATAGTTTCTGTATTATTAACGATTAAATCCATATACTAAAACAAAAGAATAATTAACTTGTAAAATATTAATTAAGGCTATACGGGTGTTTACTGCATTAAACGTATCCCAAATAGGTACTTTTGTGTTCGTCCAAAAAATGGTCTACGCAACTATGATAAATGAAAAGAATTGAATTGATGATGACCCGTATAGCACAATGGTCATCGGACATGTCGGACTGCCATTCGAAGGGTCCTGGGTTCGATTCCCAGCGAGGCAGAAAAATGGATGATGGGTTTAAATTTCTGTTCTCGGTCTGGGTGTCTGTATTGTTCACTCTGTGTGTTGTCCATGACACAGGGGCTAGTGTGGGACTATGAGTGTGGAAGCGTTACTTATTTAATTTGGTTGACACTAATACCTTATACTATGTATTTTACATTGTTAAATGCGACTGCAGTTTATTTTGATGAGCGCGAAAGACAATCACATGTGACATGGTATGACTACCATACAATAAAAGTCTCGTACACTAGAGTCAAGGCTACCAATTGTTACTATCAATATGGTTACACATTAGGTTTGTGCCGTCTTCAATGGAGCGTAATTTTTCAGCATACACAAACAAATACGTCACAATGTTACATGCGGACTACTCAATTGAGGTCAACTATTGGACTAGACATTGCGATCGGGTTACTATTGACTTATTTGTGTCATTTGAATGATAAATCTATTATCTTCTTTAAAAAATATTATAGGCGCGCGTCATTACAGTCTTTTGGACAGGCTTATTTCCTTTATAATAATGTATGTAAGCATAATTACCTATTTATTCATAAACATGTTAATAGTTTCATAATTTAGGAAGAATGAATTAGATATTAGCTTTTTGAATTTAGATCAATGTTAAGTATTAATTTGATGTCTTCTTTGCATTGACAAGTAGGAAATATAAATGTAGAATGTAAAAAAAATAAAAATAATAAAAAATAAGAATGGAACGGCATTCGAATATTCAATTTTTGACGATAGAAAAAGTTGGAGTTCATGTAAAATTAAATAAATGGAAATTATTAGGAAAACAATCGAAACTGGTATACTTAGTTAGTCTGTCGGTATATAATTATTCTGGAAAGTCAACTGATGTACGATATAAAAACAGTTTTACTAGAGGTGATATAAATTCAATTATTAAAAAAGACAGTAGATACGTTACTTAAGCACGTGTTTCTATTTTTATTGATTACATTCCCTTAGCCAGAATATTTGTACACGTGACCTTAGGTTCGGTAGGCATTGATGTAATTGTAGAGACGCCAAATTCTGGCATTGAAAACACTGAAGTTTATGCTTTAATTGAATCTAGCAATATTCTAGAAAATATTTTATTTGACGTATTGCGTTGCGACACGTACTTGCTTACCTACCTATCTATCTACATACATATATGTCAAAGGTTGTTTACAATTGATATTTGAAATAATATATACATATATTTGGAAGTGTGTCAAATCAAATTTCGTATGTCAGTTATTTTATAAGTAATTATGACGTTCAAATAATTGAATACATAATATAAATAAAATTGAAACGTCTGTTAATAATTCCAAATTAACAGCTTTTCACTAAATGCATATAAATGTATATGCGGTACGTTATAAAAGAAAAATCTATTTTTGGTGTTTTTTGTCCGTCTGTTTGTTCTGGCTGATCTCTAAAACGGCTTGACTGATTTTAACAGGACTTTCACTGGCGTATAGCTGATTGTATAAGGAATAACTTAGGCTACTTTCATATTTATATAACCGAATAAAGTGACGCGGGCAAAGCCGCGGGCAATAGCTAGTTGTGCATAAAATTAATCTCTGATAATGGTAAATGACCTAGCACTCACGACTCTTTAATTGGTAAAGTCCATTCTATTATTCATATACCAACATACATATTATATTGCCCTGACTTGTAAGTTATTTTATGTCCGTGGTTCCTTTCTTCATAAGTATTAAGTATCTGCCAATTGTAGATTTGAATGCATGTAAGTAACATGGTTTGTAATCAACACTGTTTGAAAACAATAAATGTCATTAAATAATTATACAAGAACTAGCTGTTCCCGCGACTCCGTCCACGTGGGAGTCTAAATACGCGCGATTTTAACGTTATTGCAACATTTTTATAAGAACGAAACGTCCGTCCGTTTTGTAGTACACTTTTCCAAGATAAAACGCACCCCGTGTAGTGCACAGGATGTTAAATTATAATTATACCAAGTTTCATCGTGATCGAAGCAGTATTTATTATATGTATAGAAGAATACTACATCCCCCGTTTTCACCCGCATAATTCTGGGATCGGGCTTCTTGACGGTAGTTGCCTCATAACTCAGAATAAATAACACCACGACGTAGATAAAAAATGTACGTAAACAAATTTATAAACGTCCATTTTGTTATCAGCGTGATAATAATTAATTCACGAAACAGGGGAGGAGAAATAAAGGGCAAAGTTGTAAAAAACTTTCTAAAGCTCGTTTTAATTTTGTTATTTTGTATGTACAAAAACAATCACTATTTCTGATGTAAATATATTATAATGGATGGATTATAGACAGCTATTATCTATGTTAAAATAATTTTCGCCATTTTGTCGATGAATGGCAGACGAGTAGGTCCATTGAAAACTACATAACAGATACCTACGGTTGTAAAATCACATTTCCGTATAATACAACAATAAGTTACCCCGGAGGTGGTTATACAAACTTATATTGTTTTTGTTACATCATAGTTTCCAAATTTCGTAAGAAGCCTTCGAGCGATTTCAAAATTCAATTAATCTATCAATTAATATATTAAGATAAACGTAGGTACGTGGCCTCAGTTCCACTAATTAGTTACGACAAAGAGAAGAGAAATATCTAGATGTAGATACTATCTTAAAAAATGCACTCATTGTTCATTAGCTACAAAGAGTCCTTATACCAAATTTTCTATCTTAAAAATTGCGGAATGGTCCATACAAACTTCCACCCCCTATTTTAGGAGGGTGGAGGAATAGAAAGAGAAAAAAGTAGCATAGTTACTCTCTAGCCCTACAACTATCTCCACATAAAAAATCACATCAACAAACAAACATACAAACATACTTTCACATTTATAAAATATTAGTATAAATTATACCGATAAAATTATTGTTTGTCATTGACTATAAGCAAATGGCATGATGCCAAGCGAAAAAAGTTTGGAAATATTTTTTGACTACACAAGATTACATTATACCTATTTAGTAATTTTAATGACATTTCCAATGCCCATGTCACTCTTTACACTCGATTGTCTCTATCCATGTGTGCGTCACATGCATGGTTGTGTGCGTAGGTAATCGTTTCTTTTACTAACAATAAGGGGTCCATTAATCATGTGATGTTTTTTTAACAACTTTTAACTCCTCTCCTCGGTAAGATTTTAGACTAAAGATCACGTGCTATTTTTTTATATATAAAGTTTCTTTATTTTTTTTACTATAATGTCTATAAATACAGGTAAATATAATCTAATTTAAGTAATATTGGAAAATTAAGTTTATACCGCGATAAAAATGCCAGGATAGACATAAAGGTTGCAAGTTGTTTTTACCATAAGAAAATAAAGGGAAGGTGTGCTTGTCGTCCTCCACGTAATTATCGCAATAATTGGACAGTTAAAAAAATTAAAAACATGCTTTATGTTCGCGTTATTAGGATAAATGGAAAGAATATGTTAAGATGATTGTAATGAGCTCAAACTCGATATGTTTACTAGTAGGCATTCCATGGTTCCACCAGCCACCTTCCACATCCAGCATTAGACCAGCTCGATGGTCTCTTAACATTGCATTATCATTGGTCCTTGATAAGTATGCAGAGAATCAAATCAATCCGACATCTCAAATCATGTGCAAAGATGCCGTTTACATAAATACATGACAGCCCAAGCTAATATAAGCCTTAAAAGGGAATAACACATCGTAGTCGTGTCGTAGTCGTATCGTAGTCGTATCGCAATCGTGTCGTGACTAAGAAACCGTCTTCCTAACTAGTATTGTGACGCATGATCGGTCCGCACTTGTCGTGCACGGATGCAGTCAAATCCGGATTCTTACTTAGTATCGACTCGACATTAATAGCTTTTGCATTGCCTCTCACTAGTTTCGTTTTATGACTGGCGCTTTTATAAGCTATGAGCAATGGTTAGTTTACAATGGTTAGTTAGTTTAAAACAAAGATTTCAATAATTATACGCTCTCGCAATAATGCGACTGTGCCGAAATGTTTCCACCATGAAATGAGTGAGCGAGCTCATTTAGATGAGATAGGCTTGCCAACTGCAAGTATGATAAAAAGGGACGACACTATAGCCTCTGTTCACCACGCATTGGAATAATACGCCACAGATTTTAGATGTCAGGGCGTACTATATCTAAAAATTTAAATCTCTGGTTGAGAATATAAAATGAGTTAGTTATATCAATGCTACATGCTAAAACAAAGTCGCTAGTCGTATGCGTAGATATTTTAACTATTGTAACTGTCTAACGGATTTTTATACGATTTTTTTTATTCATAAAGTAATTCAAGATGACGGTTTATATGTATGAAACATGCATAATATAGTATAGAAACACTAATTTTATCAATGTGCAATGCTGTGCCGTGTAGGTAAATATATACGGGACCGGTCGCTAGTTAGTTAGTAAGTTAACAATAATAGTTAAAATAATGAGTAAATTTCGCCCATTGGTAAGAAATTGTGCAGTTAAGTATAATGCGTTTCACAACTTGGACTAAACATTCATAAGGTTTTATACTTACATGAGTTGAATCTTGAAACATTTAGATTAATTAATCTTAGATGTTATAATTATCTAATCTAAAGACGATAGATAGATACTAAGTAAGTTAAGTGGGTCTCTCTGACTACCCTCTTGGAATCAGAACACAGTAGCAATAACTCTGCTGTTGTAAGACATAAAACTACAAATTCTAGCTTAAATTATAATAATTTTAAAGTAAAGTTAGTTTTCTCTGAGTTAGATTTTTTCTGAGGACTTCACATTTTATTTTTTATTTACAATAACAATAAACGACAATAATACTGTTTTTAGTAATTTAAAAATAAACCTATATCTGCAACATATTCGATGTTTAATTCGTTGTATAAATAAATAATCCTAATTAACGAACAACAAAAACCGCAACAGTATTTTTACGCAACGAACACGCTCAGAAATGAACACAGACCACAATAATTACATTATCTTACATGTAATTATAATTAAAGATAATTATGTTTAGTCAACGGGACCACATCTCGCATAACGCGATCCTCGCTCGTAAACCACGAATCTGAATACTGCATTGTTAAATTAATTATATCCGGGTAGTGTGTAAAAAAATATTTTTACTGCAAAAATACGGTTTAAATTGCAGAAAACTAATTAAAACAATGCATTTTATCTTTAAACAGGTTTAATTACTCTTGCTTGAAACTTCCGCGAACGTAATAAAATCTTAATTATTTTCTCAAATTATTATTTATAAATGTATTTTTAACAGGATTATTTTCGGAACGACTGTTGTGTGTAATTAAAATTTGTTGTGATAGAGATCTCTTTGAAAACATGACTTTTGTTCTTTGTTTATATCAATCACACTACTTTTAAATTTAACTTGGAAACTGGTAAGAGTGATAGGAACATAATTATTTACAAAATGTTTACAGAAACATGTTTTATAAAAAAATATACAGTTAGATTGCTCTTTATAGTTTGTATACCACAATTAGTACAAATAAACAAATAAAATACTGGTACAGAAGGTGGTACAATTTATCGATCGACTCCGGATGCACCACCGCCACACCTATGCTTGCTTATAATAGCAGTGTTCTTGCTGACATTTTCCGAGGCATTCCAACTCAGTTCTCAGAGTTAGTCTATAAACGCCCTTAGGTGTTTCGTTAGCTAAGACGATAGGTAGGTATATCAACTCAAAAAAAATCTAGGTTATATTCAGGTAATTAAGTTAAACTTTTAAATAATTTAAAAACTAGAGAACAGATTTCTTCACAACAGGTTGCCAGACATTCGAAAAGTCAGGCTTTCCGAATGTCAGGCAATTTCCCCTTAAAAAAAAGTGACTAAAACCGAAAAACTAATTAAATCCGACCTCTTCATTTAATTGTCGGGCCAAACGGGTGGGTCTGTCCGGCTTTTCAGTTCAAAGGCCTGGCGACCCTAAGGTCAAAGAAGAAATAGAATCCAAAATAGTTATTTTAATGCGTTGCTACTACTAAACACTGAGGGAAAACTTACTTTTCCATCATGCGGTATTCCGTACCAGGTATGGAACAGGGCACTTAGGTATCTTATAAATTACTTTCTTGCAAGGTTAAGATCCCTTAGGTTGTAAAAAGTGTAGGATACAACGTGCGAAAGAGAGCACCGACAGAGAGAGACGACCGCACTATCTGCATTCGTCGAGAGGTGGGGCTAGCGCCACGCCTTCCGAATATCGATTTGTCTGGCACAGATAATTTATTCATAATTCCATTGTTATTCTCTCTTTATAACCGTTAAAGGGAATATTGTCTTTGGATCTCGGTGTATTATTTTTAATCTGTGCGTAATCGCGACTCTGTGGGCCGTTAGTGGTTAGATTTACGTTCCTTTATCGAATATTCCGAGAAAACGCGGGCTTTCGAAATGTCAGATTGGAGGGCTGCCATTAAATTTGTTAGATATTTGATAAGTTTATTAGGTCAAATATGTTATTGTTTTGATGTAGGTTAAGTATCCGAACGCATTGTTGGAATTTTCAACTTTTAATTAATTAGGTAAATTTGTGAAAAATAGTAAGGTACTTATTTTTAATGTAAAATTAACTTTTTAAGATTATTTCTGGATCTTTTAAAGCAGAGGCTTAAGAATACATACAAAGTTACCTACATACCTACTAAATACCTACTGCGCGTAAATACCTACTGCGCGTTAGCTGATAAATTACGTAGTACTTAGATAATTTGTACGTAATTTTCAATATGGTAATGATTTTATGTCGGATTTCCTAAAATTTCATTATAATAACTTTGCCAGTTAAGTAAATTCTGCCCATTTGCATCACCTCGCTCGTCCTGCGTTGGCCGACAAAATTTTACCGGTAATTAAAAAATAGTTAACAGCAGTGTTCGTGCTGCTGTGTTCTGGTGTGATCAGGGAGACATACCTACATAACCGAGGCGTTCCAACTTAGTCTTCAAGGGTAGCGACGCATTTGTAGTTGACCTAAGAAAGAACTTCAATCCTGTCTTAGGTTTACTACAGATGTCCTTGGACGTCAGTGACCACTTACCGGTGGACTGCATCGTTTGCTATCTCGAAATCATAAAAAAGTGGCGTATAAAGGTTCCATGGGATGGGCCGCATACTGCAAACGACATTACTAGTTCCTAAGAATACGCTCGCTGCGTGCAGTATTGCCGCGCTCTGAATCAATTTCATAGGAGTCTATATATTCATAGAAACTAGTGATGTCGCTTGCAGTTTGCGGCCTGCTTAAAAAAAAAAAAATGGGTCATGGCGTGGAGAGATAGAAAAAAAAGTTGAAGATGTAAAAAAACTTCTCTTACATCTTCAATCTTATTCTTCTAATCTTATCATCTTCTCTTAGAGAAGTAAGAAATAAGAATAAGCAGGAAACTTCCTCCTGAGGCATTCCCGGAGCGCTATGACATAGGGTTCTTCAAACGTAGTAAAAAAAAGCTCTCCTCCAAAGCCGGCGATGCATTTGCGACCCGTCTGGTGTTGCAAATGTCCATAGGCGGCGGTGACCACTTAATATCAGGTGGCCCGCATGCCTCCTCGCTAGGTTACTCATAAAAAAAAGAAGTTTAACATATCGTAAGTGAGTCTTCTTACAGTGGCTAATAAATAAACGCACTAGAAAACTATCTAAAAGATTCTGTAGCATAGCGAAGTACCTATACTTAATGCCCAATTTGTAAGAAGAGACTTGTATGCAGTGCCATAGATATGCGAATACTTACTTATTTTTAATAACATTTTGCCATCGCCATCAATCGGGAAATTAAGAAGTTTTCCTTTTGCAGTATAATCTCCTTCCACTACGGCGTCAAAATGGAATATTATTTCCAAAAACTTTTCCTTGAGATACCACCTAAAATTGTTTATATTTTTTGGATAAATAAAGTTTCAAATCAGATCAAATAGTTATTCTGAAAATCTTCTTTTTATGAAATACTCTTAACAGCTGAAATAAATATTACTTTTGGCAGAAACCATACATTCATAGGTTTATTTTACACGTAAAAATGTTTAATAATATCAACTCTATTATTTAGTGTGTAACTTTCCCACCCTTCACATTGCTTTTTTATTATCTATCTCCCTTTAGACCACATCAGATAACGATACACATCACTAACTCCCATATATTTTAATTCTATATTTAATTTATAACGATAGTAGATAGTCAACTTGGTTAGGATGGCTGGTTTTAATCAATAGTATGCACATTTAGTAGTTAAGCCCAGTCAGGGTCTATTTGGGGCTTGAAAATATATTT
>DWTF01000685.1:0-10871 GCA_018250225.1 Udranomia kikkawai
ACGCCTCGGTTAAGTATGTCTTTCTGACCACACCCTTCAAACGAGAACACAGCAGCACGAACACTGCTATTATAAGGCAGAAATAGGTGTGACGTATTGCGTAATCGTATTTTTGCGATTCACCGCATACATTTGCAAAAGGAAATTGACGACAATGGCCAAGCGTTAGCTAGCTTTGAGCGGATGTTTCGCATTCCGTGAGCTCCAGCAAGTTACAGGTACTGCCTATGAGTCACTGGTAGCGCTGTCGATGCACTGACCAGCTGAACTCACGAGACAGGGGTTATTTAGTGCATTTTAATCACATTCTTGACCACTTCATCACGTGTCTATCGAATTGTTCGATTCTCATCATATATTCAAAAATGAATTCCATTTATTCCAATATTTATAGACCCTAGCACCCTGTTAGAAATGTATTCATTGTACTTCTAAGATGAAAATGGATCTAATGACATGCTTTAATCCATCAAATCTCTTGTTCGCATCTTCAAGTTCACAAGGTCGTCTGGAAGAAATCACTTCTAATCTAACGCTAAGACTCCTCTTGTATTTCTAATTGTACACTCACAGTATCTTTTCATTTTATATTACGTAAAAATAAAAAAAATAATAATGCACATTATATAGCCAACATTTAATGTTTTTTATTTATTGTTATTATAAAAAAATAATGATTATTTTGGGGTGAAAGTAAAATTGATTGATTGATCAGTAAACAAAAACAAGTAGACAGCGCCATACTTTCTTTAAAATAATCAAAAAATATAAAATGTATACATTTTTACACGTACGATTTACATACACGCGTTTAGAATATTTCTTGTAATATAAAAACAAACGTTCCATGAATGAAAAGCATGATGGAGGCAAGACCAATCACCCCGTGGACTAATGACGGACGCCTAAGTCATCGGTTTGTCAACTAGCGGCTTCAAAGATATTGCTTGTGTTATTAATGATTGTTTGCCAGGAAATCTTGTAACGCCACATCTCTCTTCTGATTAACAACGGGCAAAAAGTTTTATTTATCACAAGGATTCTCACTTTCCATCGGGGACGTTTGTAAAGACACTGACTGAGATGATGGAGTGTTCAATCCAATAATTACGACTTGATGGTCACTGATTTTTGGATTTTCAATTGATAGTAAAATGCCGTACTATAGATTCTCCAAAACTATTTATTTAGCTATTTGATTCGTTTATCAATGACGATTCCTTTGAGAGACAAAAATATGGAATTCACAATAAATAACCACTATAAACGTTGTCTGAAAAACGTGACGTCTCTACGCTTACACGTAAAACATTCACGTCTATTTACGTCAGTCTGTGGATCAGAGTTTTGAACCCTTGTAAATTTTACTTACTCGTCATTTCACGAGCGCGAACTTTTTACATCTCTCTGAGGTATTTGAGAGCGTTTGCCCTGTCTCAGTGCTTTTTTCTAGTCTGCATCGTTTTATCTCGTTATTTGTCCGCTATAAATCGTAAATAAATCCTATTACAGAGGTAAGCGGCCTGCGTTGATGAGTCAGTCGCACGCGGCCATAATGCTTTAATGTATTGAAATATTTTTACGTTATTGGGTTGTAAACGAGCGTGCTGCTGACGTGATGAATTGGCCAAGTCTCGGACGTCCATAACGAATCTTAAATAGAAGCTTTGCTTATCTGACCCATCTTGGTTCTACTAATCTGTTCACATTCCACGTGATCACTTTGTTCACTTTTCCTCTTTTTGCAGTTCGATAGAAATATGTTGATGATGATGAACAATGTCCATCATTTTCATTGTTACAATCGCATTATTATTATTTATTGAACCAATTTCTTTTCATCTACGTACGATAATGTTATTAATTTCATGTTTACTTCAGTACATGGTTTACTGAGAAACGTTTGAAACCGCAGTGGGGTAATCCCACTGACCTATTTAGTAACCCTATTAATAGTACAAATGTTTGAACATTGGATGTTTGTTTAACATGCAAAAATTAATGCAAGGATTAAAATGAGATTGCCTAGAGGGTGGCCTAGGGCACTATCTGGGGAATAATTAGTTTACTCAATAATAATAGACTAAAGTAAGCACAAATGAAATGGCAAACAAAGAGGTATTATGTACAATAATTCTAATGTATAACACTAGAAAGAGTAGTTATTATTATATCTAGTATTGGCACTTCATTAAAAAGAGACTAGTAAATACAAGATTGATTAACAAAATTACAAGTATGATTAAAAAAATATAAACTTTTGTCAAGAATAATTTCGGTTAAAATATATTTTGCTTAGCTTAAACATCCAATGCTCTTTACCAGGGTTGCATCAAAAGGCGAATGTAACGTCAACGTACCGAAAATGATTCTATTTTGGAGATCACCGCACCCAGTAGGTACTTTGACGTCTGAACGCCTCTTAGGTCGGATTTTATGGCGATTGCATCTTAGGAGGTCGTCAATTTTTATCTAATTTCGACCTTAACCCCTGGTAATAAGCACCATGTGACGCAAGCGAAATAAATATCAATGGTATATAGCTCCCGTAACACTGAACTCTTATGAGTTCGAAATTACTTGATTCTTACTTTTATGCGATCAGAATGACGCATGCAGAAATCACACCCAGTGTTCTAAGAACATCTAAAACAGATATTTGCATTATATTTAATAAGCAATTCATTCAGTTTTCAAGAACATACACTTGACATTTCGTTTTGTATTTTAATGCGAGCCTTTTAAGTCGTTAGAAACTATTTCACAATAACACATAATTTATAGCTTATTAAAAAAGGATAAATAAGTCAATATTTTGTGGCTGTTGAGTTAAAAAAGTAAGTCTTCGTTTTTACTTTGTTACGAGTCAAACTCTGTCGTTAGGAACGTCTCATAAAAGCTTAAGTTAACCTAATCGATTGCGTTTTTCGCTTCGATTCACCATTAACAGCGAACAAACCTAAATTTAATTATGAATCATTAGGGTAGGGTAGGGGTGTGTCGAGTAAAAACAAATTCTAATAAAAAACCTTCATGGTGTTGAGTAGAAATTTTCGTAGGTCGATTCTTGACCGTTCGACGTCCCGTATTGCGCAATGGTCTTCAACTATATTTCGAGGGAATGAATTTCTGTTTTCGTTCCGACTATTTGAACTCTTATCTCTTGTCCACAAAATTTCTAACTTCGGAAGTTCTAGGCTATGAGGGTGAGACTCTATCTGCCCTTATATCAATAGTATTATATAGCCGCATTACAATATATAATTCAAAAGCTCTTTGTGTACCAGCAATCAAGGAACTGATGTTGTTTTTCTTGAGTAAAATATTCCGTCATTGTACCGCAAAATATTCAATTTAATTTCCGTTGGCCACTGTTTCCGAGTTTATATTCTTTTTGGTGGATTGCTGAGGCCTTACTCAGAGTACCGACATTCCGATGGGCGTTTAAGGTACGCGGCGATTCTAGCTATACCTTGTAATAAATAATATAACCGCATCAAAGGATTTTTGAATAGAATCGTATCAGAGTTTTTGTAGGCTTTTTGAATAGACTTACATAAAAATATTTTGTTGTTAACAAGATAATTTCGCAGTGTAATTAAGTATATCGAATATGGCTATGTACATTCGCACAAATATATGTGTTCGCAGACCTAACTCAATAGAAAGAAAAACGGAATTCTGATTTACCCTCCATATTTAAGCACTCATTCACCAACCGGCTGGATCATAAAGATTTCTCGTTCAGCTTTTATATTTGACAGTGACCTTAAAACGCTCAATAGGCCAAACATAAAAAAATAATAGCCAGTCTGGCGGCTTTGTACTAACCCTCCATGTTCGCACATAACAAAAAATTACCGTGTTATAACCTAGTCATAGTTATTCGACAGCGGAATAAAAGTAGCCATAGGAATAGCGAAGGGAGCCGACTTGAAAACGTATTCGTATACTGTCGTACCTCAACAAATATTGTATTATTACTTTTTACTTCACTTGTTGCTAATATGAAATAAGCTTTTTACATGTATACGAGTAAGTACCAATATTAATTTGGACCGATGGTTCAAATAAAGTAACATGTAATCGTACCTAGTCACTACTACCTCAACATAGTCAACTCCCAACCCTACAACTATTTGGCCGCCATTAAAAACTCAAACACGTAACGTACTTCCTTCGATAAGTCGCGAAGGCTAATCTGTACAATTCGCACTAGTTGGTTGCTACCTCAACGCCGTCTAAGGCTATATACGCGGCCTTGGGATTTCGACAATGACCCTATACTGTACGCGCATTGCGTACTAGCGAAGTTCAAGTCTGTGTGTACCCTAACCTTGGTCGTGGTGCCATTGTGCCGAAGATCGAGTTGTATAATATAATAGGAGTCGAAGGGATTATGAATTTTAATACTCGTTTGTATCGTTGCCAAATTTATCGGGTTTTGTAACAAAGATCTGTTTGATGAAGCTTTGTATGTTATTTCTCTAGAGATTTTTTTATGTCTTGGAGATTGGACTCAACTAAAATGCTTGCTTCGGAGCATTTAAAATTAGTTAGGGCGTATACATGAGAATTTAACAATTAAAGTGACAGATATGTCGTTTCCTTTTTGACTAAATAAATATATGTTAAGCGAGGCCGGTCCCACCCGACCTCATTTGCAGTCTGCCCGCAGCATTAATATCTGACCGGGACATATTATTATAAAGGAAAGAATTAATATTTGAGCGCGCTGCAAACTGCAGTCACCGCCCAATTTGTTAGGTTCCGGCATATTGCAGCTCGTATACTTAGCTCGCAAGTTTGAAATATGGCATTTTTAATAAGTGTACTTAAGGCACTCCTACACTGAAGACCATTAAAAATAAAGCTATATATTTTGAAACTATTTTGATACAATTTCGCACATAATACTGTTATACGCAACAGCTAGTGCATCTAAACCCCTTGCCATTCTCACAATGAGATAAAATCCACGTACATCGGAAAAATCATCGTCGAAATCGGATTTTCGGAAAGGAATAAAGCTAGATCCAGTTGATACAATGACAATAATATTTTACAACGTAGAACGATATAACCCGACACTTATACATTTGTAGAAAACTTTTGCGGGAATGAACTTTGTAAAGCTGTTTCTCTAGAGACAGTGACTAACTGTTTTATAATAGTTTTTAATATTAAAATGTTAAATACAAATCAATTGAGCAGTAGAACGACTGATTGATCGATGTTTTGTTTAATTAGGACAAGACAATTTCTATTTATTAACAGATTTGGTAATTAAAAAAAAATGTCCTAGTTATATAGCCACACTCACAGACCTTTAATTAGTGATATATGTTACAGAGCTGTAAGAGATTAAGTACATCGTACAAGACACTAAGTTATAACTAAACGGCTCTAAGTGAGGCCGTGGAACTGTAAAGCTATGTAAAAGTGTAGCGCAGCGTGCAGTGTGCGCGATCTCTAAGGAGGTGACGCGATACTCATTGTGCAAACTTCGGAGACGTCGCGTCGCAGTTCATTGTCAGACCCACCCCTTTATTTACAATAATTGCGACCGTTGTATGAACAACATTTGTTGACAAAGACCTCGTCTGCTCCGAGGACCAAAAGGCAGTTTTGTTCGGTTTCCGTGAAGCTTAGTCTTTATTTAACGTACGTAAGAAATGGTAAGAAAGGAATGGTAGAAGTATCTTTCTGTTATAAAATCTTTATCGTGCAGAGGTGTGTTATTTATTCGAGTCTCGGCTAGACATTGAAATTTAATTATTTAGTTTGAATATTTGCTTTACGACCTTTTCCATTACCTGGATTCACATCTGTTCAGACGGACATGCAGATCGTCGGAGATATTATTATTAGCCAGCGAGACATCCAGCGAACCGATTTCTAAGTTCACAAGGCTTAACAGCTACTGCCGAAACAAACTTTTATATTCAGTGAGACACATGAAAAATATAGGTATAATATTTCCCCTACGGACCAAATCCGAATGATATTAGCGCGGCTAGGTCAAGCCTGGCTTCTAAGGGACTTCGGATGGAAGATGCTGAAATGGAATTACATTATTGACTTCGTGGCATATACGACGCAGAAAATTCTACCTCTGTGAGTCTTATTATGAAAAAGATATCGAATAAAATATATTCCAACGTTACGATAGTTGATTGAAATATAAAAATAGCTTGTAGCTTTAGGTAAATGTTAAAATATTAAACTTAAAAAAGTAGGTACATGATTTGATGAAGCAATTTGAATTTTATTCGAACGTTTCTAAGAAGTCCACATAGAATTTAGCAAAGTTGAACCAACCAAATAAGATGCTTTTCATGCATGAAATTAGTCTAGAAATTTAAATACACTGCGATTGCCGAAAATCTTCATTTCGCTCTAACAACTATTAGGTACATTTTTAAGGTAAACTGACTGTAAATAAGTATTATTTAAAATGTACAATAACTATGGAATTATTTTTATTAAGTGACTTAGTCTTAGGACAAGGAATGACATCAGAACAACGAATCAGAAGAATCAGACAATAGTGGTATCTGATGCAAATGATTAAAAAATACCTAAAAAAATAAAAAAGTGACTCGTGTTTTTAATATGACTTCATAAATATTACGTGTAAGAAACGGGACTTCATTCATTAGTCACGTGGCAATACTTACGAGCAATTATGTGGAAATTAGGTATTGTTACCAGACATTTTAATTCACATTGTGTCATATGCAATGATATTCGTCGCAACCTTAAGAAGAAAATTTCGGGATTAATACTAATTTATTGAAAGTACTGTATAATGATAGACTGTCTTTCATGTAGAGAGTACCATAGTATTTTTTGTGACATGAAAATGTGATTTCAATTTTGTCCAGTTGTGTAAACTAAGTTATGAAAATAACGTTTATGGTCGCTTATTCTGTCAGCTGTACGTTTCACATGTCAGCTTAATCAAAAATTAATTCAATAAGTCAATACGTCGCGACTGGAAAAGCTTCCACTACCTTTTTTGGGAGAAAAGAAAATCTCACCGGTTTAGTGTTATATTTTTGATGGTAGACATTTCGTAGTACGACTCTGAAAGTACTACCGCCACCCCTATTTCCACCTTATAACAGCAGCGTTCTAGCTGCTGTGTCCGGGTTTGAAGGGTATGGTCATCGAGACATAAATAAACCGCGTTCCAACTTAGTCTTCAGAGGTAGCATTCTTATCGACCTAAGAAATAACTCTGATCATGTCTTATTTGTGTCCTAATTTTGATGGAACGGCTCCCACTGGGACTGTTTTCAATTCCAGAGCCACTTTGAGTTGCCAAATATCCGTATCGATGCCATCCATTACGACTAGAAGCCACGAATTGGAAGAATGTGTCCACCGATCAGCAGTAGGTGGTAAGCTATGTAGTATTTGATAGTAGTGTCGGATGCACCTAGCCGACTAAATGTCACTCGGTGAGCCCGACGCCGCATTTAGTCGCTCCAAAATAGACCGCCCGCGTTCATCAACCCCTCACATTCGTCATTACTCCTCGTCTGCTCGGCTGACCTTTACAACGGCGCGCCTCTTCGCTAACACTCATTAAACAATCACTCGAGACCAGTAATGGACTACAAACACTGCGGAACTCTCGCCATCGCGATGCTATAAAAGTTTCCCCCGCTTCAAATATCCGGAGTTGATCCTATTCGTAAGTCAACTCGCATTCGGGCTAAGACGATTATCTGTATGTAATTTGGCGCTGTCAAATCGAATCCGAAATTAATTGAGTGTTCGATTCAAACGAGAGCCCGACCGCAACGATACGGCTGCAATTTGGCCCGTCATAATGACGGCGCAGCAAAAACTGACACCTGCGAGACAAAAAAACAACAATCGATTATTTAATCTCGGTCCGAACGGATCGGTCGGCAAATACACTCGCGATCCGTAACGAGCGCGATCGGTTTGTTTGCACAGACCCCGGGCGAGAAGTCAAAGGTCCCATAATTTGTCGCAGTAGCGGCGAACTCGAGACGATCATGAAACTGCTACTGAATGTTTGTAAACAACTTCGTAAAGTTTACACTTTTTACGTGGCGTCTTAGTCAGCTGGGTTTTATTACGCAACCGAATCGCCAATTTTATTACGTCTAGCTAGGCTGACTAGAATGTAGAGGGGCTCGGTCGCTTGACAGTGATGTCTCGCACGTTCCTCCTAAATATCGATCGCGATGCCAACTCTAAAGTGGTTTTCCCCAAACTGATTGAAACGGATAAAATCATGACTGGTTTCTGTTAAAGTTTACACACTAGTCTCATTTATTATTGTAATTATAATTAGCTTATTTATTAATATTTCACGTTGTCGCAATATCTCCAAGTCTAGATGGCTTTTAGTCATGCATTTTCCTTCCTCCACACTCTACTCACTTTTATAACTTCCACTCTAAATAATATGCTTTCCTCAGCACCGAATTCCTCGGCAACGTTACCGAATCGAAAAGATCGATAATTGGCGAGGTTAATGTGACGCGGCGGCCAATGCGTCACGAAAGATTGGACATCGACATTTCTACCAGCAGTGCTGTTATTTCTAGCGTCGTCAGTCGCCAACTTTAGATTAGACAGGGCTCATCTGCATTCAGCAGTTATTTGTGGACTAACACGCAATCTTCATTCAGATCCTGGAGTATTTTTTATAACATTCATGTAGCAAACGCATGCTCGTTTAACTAGCTCGACAACAAAAGCAAAATCAACCAAAGACAGTCATCAATAACAGCTGTATTGCTACCCCTGGGGACCACACCCTTCAAACCAGAACACAGAAATAAGAACATTGCTGTTATCAAGCAGAAATAGGGTGGGGTGCCTCACGAGTTGAAGTACGAAATGTCTTATAAAAGATTTTAATAGGTAGATGCACCCCTCGCTATAATGCAACCACGCCGTCATGTTTCCACCATGAAATGAGTGAGCTTACTCATTAAAATGAGATAGTATAGCTTGCAATTGAGTACGATAAAACGGGATGACACTATTGCCTCTGTTCACCCAACATTGGAATAGTAACGCCATAGATTTTAGGTGTCAGGCCATATCTAACTATTTTAATCTTTGATTCTACCACTATCAAAGCCGTTACATCGTTGTAACATCTAGTTATGACAAGTCCTCGTACACGGTATGTAACGTCAGTCCCATGAGACCAATTTGAGCCGCGCCGCGTGGCAAATTAAATTAAACTGTGAAAAAATTAGATCGATCATAACAATAAATAAACGCACGATCGAACGTTTTTAAGCTTATAACGATCAGGCCGTCGTTTCGTTGTTTTAACTTACTTCCCGAAGCTGAACTAGTTTTATCCATCGTAGATATAAATAATATTTATTTAGCAATATTGAAAAATATTTCAAATAAATTTCTTAATCCAGATTATGTTAAAAAATTGCATCCAAGACTTATTAAGTATGAATTTATTATCAATTTTAATTGAAGTATTGATTTATTATCAATTGTTTTGTGATGAATCTCTTGGTTGCCTCCTTATACCTAAGTTTAGACATTAATGACTTTCTTGCTAACTAGGTAAAACTGTTTTTTCCTAGAAATGTAAAATGGACCGCCATCAGACAGAATTTATTTATTTATAACTTTGTATAAAGCATTTAATTCTGGGAACTGAATGCCGAAGAGGTAATGATAATGACAAGGAGACATACATAACCGAAGCGTTCCAACTCAGTCCTCATGGGTAGCAACGCATTTGTGGTTGACCTAAGAACAATTCTGTCTTACATTGACCACAGATGTCCATAGGCGGCAGTGACCACTTACCATCAGGTGGACTGCATGCTCATTTGCTACCTCAAACTGGTAAAAAGGGTATTAAAATACAGACGAAGCCACGAGAAACATCAGATAACTAAGCAAAGGGCGCTACGTGGATGTAAACACTGCATTAGGACGTTAGGGTCGCGACGCATTTATCAGGAATCGGAAAGACGTCGCCATTAAACAAAAATTGATACCGATCGAGTGACCGGGAGATCGGATTGCAAACGTTTTAATTAGGGTTCTGCGTCCATACATGTACCTTTTCTTGTTTTGTGAGTAGCGGTGTGCATAACATGATTAATGTTTACATGATCATTTATATATTCTAGTGCTGGGCATAATAACTGTATTGAGCATATCCGTAGTATTCACGCATCTTTGAGACAAAGATTGTATTAGTACAAAAAGTCATACAGACTTAAGTCTGTTTTTTTCTACAGCTACAATACGAGTACTTTAGTGGTCGTAGTGTTATTATTTGCGATCCCGCCACGGCTGTAAACAGGGATAATTATTATAACCGGCATGATTTCGAAAAGCTGTGTCGTTAATCTTTGATATAAAATGATATACTATACCTACTTCTTGGCTGATTTATTTTTTCAAAATAAGTTCAAAAAAGCGCAGCTGGCGGGCGGCTAGCTTCGCAGAAACAGCGGATAAGTTTTATTGTTTGTTTTTTCCCGTGAACACTCGACCGCATCCAGCAATTAGCATCATTTTTCAGCCTCCGCTGGCCGTCTGGGACTACAGAGGCTTACGTAGTTTCAGCTTTTAATAGCTAAGCGGTAGGTATTCGTTGATCAAAGGTACAAAGGCTCGGTTTTTTTACTACTATCACGTCAATAAATAATAGTAATTCTGTTAAGCCCTCCAGCTAAGCTCAAAGGCTTGTGTTAGGAGTGGGTTCACGTCAATAGTGCAATGAGGGAGCGAGGATCGAACCCACGACCTCTCGACCGTAAGACCGACACTACTCATCGTTGCTATTGCCGCTTAAATGGTAAGAACGAAATAGATATTGAAGATATCTTTTT
>DWTF01000686.1:0-10871 GCA_018250225.1 Udranomia kikkawai
AGAACAGAAATTTAAACTCATCATCCAAATTTCTGCTTCGCTGGGAATCGAACCCGTCCTTGGAACGGCAGTCCGGCATAGTGACCATTGCGCCATTCGGTCGTCAAGATTGTCATTGAGAGAAGCATAATACGAATATTGATATGACTCACTTTGATATTTTGATATTTTACTTAGTAAAATTTAGTTTTTTAAAAATGTATCAGAGTAACTTATATGCCGATGTAGAGTAATACTAATCAAATATGTATTTGTCGCTGCAACCGGGCCCTAGTACCCTTTTAAACGAAAAATCTTGTGCTTGTACTTACACAGGTCTATATAGGAAGCAGAAATAAGGAAGAATAATTTAAAAAATGTAGACTTACCTCTATCCCTCACAAATGCTGATAGATAATTAGCACAACGATCTATGACTTCTGAAAATTCACATAATACCAATTATTCCTTCATTTCTATGCATGCATCAGATGCATAAATTTCATAAAATATCCAACATATCTAATCCAATTACTTACGGGCCATGTCATTTATTAGTTTTTTTGGTGTAACCACATCAACGACCCTATGCAATGCTGCTGCAAATATTGGAGAAGTATTTGGATCTGGCGTGATGTTAGCCAATCCAGGTGCTGATTTTAATCTTAAAAAGTTTTAATAATTAATTAATTCAAACTGGTTATTCTACGGATCCGTATTCAAATAGGTAAAGACGGAAGGCCTTATTTTTCGTTATAGTGATAAAAGCATACCGTATAACACTCCCGTTTTATTTTAACAATTTTATCCATTCATATTATGAGGATTTGGAAGTTAATGTAAATAGAGGAGTATGTAATGTTTTTATTTTAAAAACCGGCGCATAAATGAAAAGCGTGCTAACGTATATGCGGCTGCAAAATTTGTATCAACTGAAGCATATTCTGGTGTAAATGGTTCGCCACCAGTTCTTTCTAGTTCTTCGATCAGTACATCAAAGGCCGGACCACGTTCAACTGTCGATTTAAGTTTTACGTACATATTTCATTTGCTAATATTCAACAGCACGAAATAAAAGATTTTAAATACTTACTTTCATCTACAGCACGCTGGGAAAGATATTTTGAACATATATCTAATGTTTCTGAAATTAAAAAGATAGCGTTAATCATAATTTATCCCAAACATTAAACGCATTGTATCAACTCCTATCAGTTGGATATTTACTAGTCATTTCTTCTTTTAGTTCATTTGGTGTTACATTTTCCATTAATTTGGAAAGGTTTAAGTGTATTTGTTGGGAGAGGTTAGGATCATCGTGATCACTTTCTAAGCCTCTTGCATCTTCCAACCTATAAAATATAATTAGTAATGTTATATTTACATGCTTTTCAAAGTATAATACTAGAAAATTTATTTAAAACATTTTACTCTGTAGCAGCTCTTGCATATGTTCGTCTTGCTTTTTCTTTCTGAAACAATTGTTCGTTCGGCTTCGCTCGCATTGCTTTTACTAAGATTTTAAATGCAGGTCCCTTATACTCTGTTAGCAAAGGCAAATTTTACTTTTAAAAAATTATGTTACTAATTTCTTTTGTGTATTTGACAATAAAACTTACTGTTAAATTCCGCATTCTGAGCTAAATATTTTCCGCAAATATCAACCATTACTGAAATGAGCAAATGACGATTTTAAAGATGTGATTGTAACTAATTTGACTATCCGTCGATTACAAATATGTATTACAAATTTAGTAATTAAAGTACCTTTCATGTATGGTTCAATATTTTTAGGAGTATTCGGTTTGACAGTATCAGAAAGATTGTCATTTAGCTTATTTGCTAAAGTTGTACTAAATTCTGTGGCGTTAAAATCCGTTGCTTGCTTCAATCTAAAAAGCGTGTATGTTATTAGGCATTTTTTGTAATTTATTGACGAATAAAACTGTAGCGATATTTAATAATGACTTTACTCATCAACTGCTTCTTTATACGTTTGAGTAAACTTTCCATGGGTAAGCAATTGTTGATCACCCTTTTTATTCATGGAATCAGTTAATATGATAAACGCTTCCAACATTTCACCTGTAATAGATAGAATGTGCCGTGTTTTTATACATAATAAAGAGTTTAAAAAATAAATATTTAATCAATTTCATACATACCACTGAACTTCAAATATGCTGGCTGGGCTAAAGTGAATAAAAAAAATAGAAATTAAAAGTATGAAAACTAATACTATGGCTATCCATTATTGCTCATGATAATTTAATTTTTTTCTTACGTACGACTTTTAAGAAGACCACCCTGCGGAGAAAAAAAAATAAATCAAAAGCAATAATGTTAAATCTAAGTGAAGAATAAAACATAAAATATAGGTACAGTAATACGCAATTCATTCTTCATTCTCCGCCCTCATACAAATGAACACGATTTTAAAAAGTAATGGAAATATTTATGTATCACTGTTAAAAACAGGACTCAAAGGAAAATGAAGAATGACTCGTAAGTCAACTATATTAAAGTAAAAATATTTTTCCGATGTTTTGTGTTAATAGATAATATTCATTACCTTTTGCAGCCGTGTTCACTTGTGAGAAAGGATTAAATAGCAAAGTTAATACATAATACCAATAACTCAATATTTTATTCAGTGAATATTTTATATCTCGTTTTTTTGTGAAGTTCTGTGTTTACTACTTTTATTTTTTATTTGTCTATTTTTTCCATTTCAGTTTGACTAGCTTATCTTCAAGTTGGATCTCTATATTTCGAAGCATTTTTGACAACTTTAGTTTCTGGTATCGCTTCTAAGGTGCATTTTCTTTTTAGTTCAAAATTGATTTTGTCCTATTCAACAATATTAAGATATACTACATGGTTGATGATAATTTATGCTGATTTCATAGAAATATATAACAATTCAACTTACACCACCCATCATATTGAGAAAGTCATCAGTAAAACCCGCGTCTCCTTGTTCAGCAGCGTGTGTAAAATCTGAAAAGTCGAATTTCCATTTAGAGTACACGCAAAAATTACAAAAAAATACATCCAATGCATGAATAGTATCTTTACTAGCTATAAATCAAAATCGAGCAACTATAAATCTATCAATCAAAGAATCTCAATAGGGTAAAAGAGAAAGATAACATTTAGTAATTTCCAATATGAAATTACTAGTCAGATTGTGTCTTCTAATTTTTACGTAGTCACCTTATGACCAACTAACTTCTATATTTCTGAGTGTGAAAAAAAACTTAAGTCAATAATCTTACTTTTATTGTTTCGTGATGTCACTTTTGGATATTCTGGGAGTTGCATTTGGAGTTTGTGCTGTAGAAGCTGGCCTTCCTGCTGCTGATTCCTTCGAGATGGCAGATGGACTATCACCAGGACTACCCGCCGTTGACTGAGTGGCAGATGTACCAGTTCCTCCGCCGTCAGTACCCTCTTTGTCGCTCTCAGCTTCGCTTCGATAGACTTCTTCTCAGAAAAGAGAAAAGACAGTCAACATACCTTATTATACACGTCCATCGGTTGAAATTGAGACTCGATTTTCGTTATCTATAATACTAAATTCATAGCAGAATAAGAAGAGAATATATATAGAGCATCATACCGTCATCCTCGTCGAAGTCCATCATCAACAATCTGTCATCAGCTTCGGCTATTACTTCATCGATCCAGATGGCGATCTGAGGAAATTAGAAAAAATTGGCATTTGCTGTTTTTAAGGATTAATTTAAACAATTAGGTACTTATGAATTTTTATTGTTTTTAACGAGCATGCAGTCCACCGGATGGTACCTAAGTGGCCATTTTATTATGTCATTTATTTTATGTCATTTTTTAAAGATTAAGAAAATACGCCTATAGGTAAATTGTTGTTACAATTATATAGAGAGAAGATAAATAGGTATACCTTATCAGACATTTCCATCATGAACCGCGCTTTAGGATGTGGGCAGCATCTCGTAGGCGTCCTTATGTGCATGATCCCGCAAAGGTCATCCAAAACAATATCAGATAGCCGTAGCATCCTGCACAATTATTTATTTTTCCGTCATATTATTGTTTAAGCCAAGTTAGATTGACGGGTAATTCAAAATATCTATGTCATATCGTCGTAATATAAGCTGCTTTCCTTTGTGGCTGACTAGATCCATGAGATTCGATTACTTTGAATTGACTATAAATCCAGTGTTGGATTAATCCATAAAAGTTAAACAATTGCTTTGGTATCATGTTTTTGTGAACACGAGAAACAGGGGAAAAAATATAATAAATTAGATAGCACATAGAATTGGAAGTTAAGATAAATCCTTTAAAAATTAAGGATCTTTCGCTGAAGAGATAATCTCGTTGCATAGTATACGTATTTAATGACCGCGCTGCTACCGCAGGAACCTAAGGTAAGTTACGCTTATTTTAATAAAATAATTATACTTTCGCCGGCTAGTTTTGTTTAGAATTTTAATTGTCTTAATCAGGCACAAAATATGACTATAAACTCAGTTTTATACAATTACTAACTTATATATAGAATACAATTTCCAGTTGTAACTCTTACCCATCGGCCAAAGCGTAAGAGCCAGGTCTTGACAAGCGCTGCTGGATGCCTCTCGCGAAAGCCACCGTGGCGTTGCGAGCCCACAGGAAACGTTTGTCGCAACACACCGCTAACAGGTCCTTCTTTATTTGATTCAAGTGCATTCTGTTGATGTTGATATTGAAAGGGTTATTATTAATATGTACCGATAAATTGCTAAATTGATTAATAGTTCTTATATACAGACATATTTTGCTATTTTCTACAACCCACTGTACATTTTTGTGTAGGTACATAATGAACAATTAACGTAGCACAAAAAAGCCCTCCTCCCTTCCCCCCCTCTGGTTTTGCAAATGTCTATAGGCGACGGTGACCACTCATCATCAGTTGGCTTGCCTGTTTCTTTATTAAAACTCACTTTTTTGTCCTCTTCTTGGTTTTCTTAAGGTTGACAAAATACTCATAGGCTTGATCTGGCTTAAAGGGTTCATCGGCATCTAGCATAGCTCGTAACCGTGCAATCTAGAAGATAGTTTTAAAGTCTAAGAATTCAATCACATTTAAAACAAACTGATATAAATAGAACTATATCGGGCGAATAATAGTGATTGTTTTTTTTTTCAGATCACGAATTCATTCAAAAATATTTTATTTTCAAAGCTTTTTTCATATAAATGAATTGAGGGATTGTGAAAATTACCACATATTATTTATGATTTATGATTGTAATACCTACTCCTGTTACATATTAAACCAGCTTTATTATGCCAAGCAGCATTTGGTATATGTTCTCGAGGTCTGATTGAAATGGCAGCAAGTTTATTATTGAGATAGGAGAAATATAAAATAAATAAATTAGGGCTGTGTCGAAGAAGAGACATTACCGTGTCAGCTTGGAGAGTGTGAGCGTGCTCTCGCCAGAGGTTTATGATGTGGCGTCGTTGGGGTTTCGAGATGCGCTCCAGCCTGTCAGAGAGCACGGCACCGTGGCGCCGGAGACAGCGCGCGTGCGCGCGCGCGGCTCGCTTCGACATCTTCACGTCTGTCGCTTTTGGACCCCTGTTCTTGTTTGATTGTGGAGAAATAAGAGACTACGTGGGAAAACTCAACTAAGGCTAGATTAAGTTCGGAGGTAGGTATCGCTTTGAAAATATAGGAGGATTTACTATATTTGAGAGAATTATTGCAAAAAATCTTCGTGATTTGATATATATATGGATATTGAGATATGATCATAAAATACCAAAAAATATGGATGAAAATGGTAGATAAATTTGGAATTTTAATTTCAGTGGCCAATTTTGGTCAACTGAATGTCGTCAAAGATTTTTATGTTTCTTTGAGAGATAAAAAACTTTACCTAGGTCTTGCAGGCTTGGGTGATGGTCGAATGGGTTTCTGTGGTTTGGATTTATGTTTCAATCGAAGATCTCGGCCCGCGCAGATGGTGTCTGCCACTGATGGCGGAACCGGCTCAGTGGCGTAAGGCGGATATGGAGGAAAACCACCCGTTGTGCCCGGTGTCTCTATACAATTATATTTTATAATGAGAGCAATAAGCATTGTTTTTCAGGGGATATGATCCTGGGTAGGGGTCTAGATAGAACGAATAAGGTAAAATTTTGACGTCACAACCTCAATCTTCGTTTTTGATATAGAATAAAAAGTTGCTGATTTGATAAGTCATAAATTACCAACCAATAAATCCAATACAGATTGGGAACTTGCCCTTTGAACCTTGACTACGTGACCCTCGCTGATTCAATGACTAGACCTCGTCTTTACTATTACTATAATCAAACTCGGACATCATTAACTATAATTCTAGTTATAGATAATAATAACAAAATATTATCTAGCAAATTTGATTGTCTTACCTTCTCTTATTTCGGACATGATCAATTTGTCTTCTGCTCCTTCGATCGATGAAGCGCCTGAGGCCATGTTGGATTATTAAAGTGATTTTAAAACAGTCTACCTCAATCGGAAGTAACGCAGTTTTACTGATGCTGTAAAATATTTAACGCTGAAGAACCATTGTGCATTAATGAAGTGCTAGGGTGACAGAATAATTGATAGAATTAGTATAATTTTTAAGAACTCCGCTTACTTAAATAGAACAATATTTTAACCAGTTACTTTTGAAACTAGTTGGTGGTAAAACAAGCAGTTACAAAATGAGTTGCTTGGGTTAGAAAGATTTATAAAAGTCGCTAATTAGAATAACGTGAATTCTTTTAAAAACTAATAGTAAGATCTTGAAATATGAAGACCTTGAGGCTGGAATTCCCCGCGCCAGCGTATTTTATTAGTTTTAATAAAAATAGCGAAGAAAACCTAATGTCATGATGACATGACACATGATAATTCATTACGAAATTTACGAAGTTCATATTGATAAACAAAACTTAAAAATTACAAAACTTTTTTTCTTTTAGTCGCTCGTGGCTGAATTTACAGCAACCTAATTAGATAAAAACAAATATTAGTTGATTCATTTAGAATAGACACTCCTAAATTTTATTATTATTTATTATGTATAATGGTGAGTAATGTTTTTCTACTGAACATCAATGACTAAGGTGCAAGATACTCTATTCTTTTTTGAAATTGCACGGATACTTCTTTTGTGTTAATAGTGTTAAACTTGAGAACCTCTATGCAAGTTTTACGCAAGTTTTTACAGGAGTTTCGTGTAAAGACTTCAGATTTCCTCCCTTGTGCCTAAATTTACCGGCAACCTCAGTAGTTCGATGTCTCAAAATATAACAAATTTTCAATCCTTAACAAAGATTCCTTCATGAGCCAGAACGGTTACCCTTTGCATCTAAATAAAGGATACACATTCAATAATACATTTTCATTTATTCCATCTTTTAGCTCTAGGATATTTGGACAAGCCTTATAGATTGTGTAAAGCTGACAGTGGTGCTATACGGTTTAGTATAACCAGAGATGATGATAGCCCTCCTACTATGTATTTATTGACTAAGAATTGTCCCCATAAAGCACTGTACCGGGCAAGTACTAATTTTTTAATCTCTTATTATATTATGCTTGAAGGAAATTTTTCAATCTGATATTGATAAGACCTTTAGTTTCCGGAGCCAATATTTTGTAAAGATGTTCCGCTTAGGTCCTACCTTTTCTAATTTCCACAACTACTCAATCTGATTTTAAAGTGACCACCATGAGTATTTTAATCATCTGAAACTGTTTGTAATGAATTAACCAACTTTTATTTTGCAGATTTCCTTTATTTTAAATGACGTAAATCTGTGTGATCTACAATGTTCAGAAAAAACTATTACCTATAAAATGCCCGAATCAGATGATCATATACCTGATTACTGGCTTACGTGGCACAATGATCAGATCTGTATGGGAAAAGTGAACGAACCACCATTTCTGGAATACTCAGAAGTGAAAAAGTATAACAAGCAGGTGATAGGCTTCATTAAATTTATGACATACAGTGGCTCTACTGGATGGAGTTACGAATGTATGTTCTTTCGTTACTTTTATATTGTTTCATATAAAAATATACGGATAATTTAATTAGTTGACCTTAACAATATCTTGTGATTGCAATTGCATTTAATGCCTAAATTCTATGAAGTTATTTATGTAATGTTAATAATAACATGAATTCAAAAATTGATGACTTCCTTTTAACTGTGTGTGTGAAATTGTAAAACCCAAACTTTCAGTTGCATTTTATTTTATTCTGGCAAAATTTCAGCTGTACCAGATGCTATCATCTCAATGCCTATTTCAAAACAAGTTATGGATGGAGAGCTCAAATGGGTACAAATGTTGAAAGGCGATGTATTACCTATCAATGCACTAATAGGTGGCTTTGAGAACGAACCCTTATATATCGCCAGAGCATACCATAGAGGTTCCTTGTGTCCAGGAAAATATGTGAAGTCAAAACAAAAAGCATTTGTCCCATGGGGTCATGAAGAACACTCTAAGAATACATTTGAAGTAAGTTTTTATAAAATAATAATTTAATGCGAAGTCCAGTGCCCAATTGACCATTGATCCTACTCAGTTTAATGATTTGTATGTTGTTCTTTGAAGATGAAAAATAAAATTAACTCTTAGACATATAAGGGGCCAAGTATTACGTAAACACTGTAGGGGGAGCGGAATATTTTTGATGATATTTGTTAAAAGATTGGCTTAATTTTGTTGACCAAGGGGGGATTTACCACCTGGTAAATAATTGTAAATCTGCTAATGTAATACTTGAACGGCCCCTAATTTCAACACACATGATTATTATGATTCCTCTTAAGTAAATTGTTTTATTCAGGTCCTTTGTGGTTTCGATGCTTCATGGGTTAAATGTTCAAATGATATGGTTCCTGAAAGTGCGTTTATTGGCGGTACATCTGAAGTAAATAACGAACCTTTGTTTATTGGAAGAGCAATGATACAGAATGATCTCATACCTGGTAAGGTACATATGCTGTATAAAACTTGCTATCTTCCCTATAAAGGTAGAGAGGTGGAAATGGGTGTATATGAAATTTTAGTCACAACCAAGCCACGTCGTGGGGAGTCATGTGACCCACTGTGTTACATGAAAATGAACTCACAACCATGCTTAGGGTTGATGGCAGATCAAACACTAAACTGATATACCTATGTCAAGAGGAACCAGTATGTATGTATATATTGATTTTTAAAAATATATATTACCCCCATATATTATTCATGTTGTATATATTATTATTTATGGTATCCAGTAACCACCTTAATTTTTCTCTCATTGCCCTAAGTTTGACTGGCAGAGAATGCTTAAAGCATTAAGACCTCTATTTGTCAATTAATTTTATGATGTTACATGGCTCAAAAAGTTTAAATAAATAAATTAGCTGGAGATCTAATTATTCAATAATAAAATAACAAGCAAGGTTCCCTCAAAAATATTTTTGGCAATTCTGTGATTGAAACTCCTTTTTCTTAGCAAAGAATAAATAGAAAAAATATACTCTTGTGTTACAAATAACAATTTTAAGTAGTATCATGACAGACAATTCTAAATAAATAATCCCTACTAATATCTAAAAAAATCGTTATAATGGAACCCGTTCCTCCCACCATGCCATCCGCATCCCCCGCATTCCGGGATCGGGCTTGGGATCGGGATAAAAAGTAGCCTATGTCCTTTCTCAAGGTTCCATCTATCTCTATACCGGTATTTCTAATTCAGCAAAATCAGTTCAGTGGTTAAGGCGTGAAAAGGTAACAGACAGACAGAGTTACTTTCGCATTTAGATTACGATTGCTCTCATTAGACAGCGTCTCTACAGTTTTCCCTGTCCCCGGTTACATTGGTGGCGCTGTAATAGAAAAAGTGATATGCGGCGCACCGCACAAACACATTCTTATCGCGCTGGATAAAGAAATGTCGGTCCGTGTGTGGCTTTATGATGTTCCGTACTACCGCAAATTTGTTTTTGAAGTTTGTTCTCATTGAATTAATCGACTTATACTAACTTGGCGTTTAATTAAACAATGTACAGGTTGCTTAAATATGTAAGTAAGAAACTCGCCGTAATATTGTGAAATTTATTTATTTATTTATTCTTTACTGAGATCATACAAATTGCAGAGGTACATAAGGCACATTTTTTACTGCTATATTCTGGTTTGAAGGGTTGACCTAAGAAAGAACTTCGATCCCGTCTTAAGTTGACAACTTACCATCAGGTGAACTGCATACTCGTTTGTTACATCAAAATTTTAAAGAAAACCAATGCCGTGGGAGCGATACAGGGTGAGATTTCCACCCGCTAAAAACTCCGGTGATCTCCCATGCTTTATGGAGATACCCAGGAACTCTACTACAACTAGCTACATACAAATTGCTTCGAAGTGGATTGACTCTGCATGTAAATATCATGATATCACAGAGTTTCGCAACCACAGGACGTTCTGCGTACGAAACACGGCTGTAATTAATAACAAGGGAAACCAAAGACACCGAACGACGAAGTTTCTGCAACAAAAGGACGTGAAAATGAAACCTACATAGAGGATACTCACCGGAGTTTGAGTAAGAATTGTTGGCGTTTACGCATTATTTGAAAGGATGATATTCATACTATTGTCTATACATATAATAAAACTGTAGAAGGGCAAGTTCTGTACATTAAATATTAAAAAAATAAATAGCAGAGGGTGTTACTAGATTAATACCGAATCCAAATATGTGATCCTGTCTTGTGAGTTTCTCTTCTGAGTGTTTTCAGTGAGCACTTACTATCAGGTGGACTGCATGCTCGTTTGCTACCTGAAAATCATATAAAAGTTCAACCGACGC
>DWTF01000687.1:0-10870 GCA_018250225.1 Udranomia kikkawai
ACCATAGTGGTTTAACTATTACTTTTACAATATTAAGTTTATTATATTTAATAGTATTTTTTTTTTTAAACATATAGAATCAGGATACAATTCAGTTTGTGGCTGCATTAACGCTGTTATGGTTTTTAGTCTGTGAAGGAAAATGGAGATGCTATACTGGCCTAATTAAAATTTAATTAGGCCACTATGGTTCTCATGTCCTGATGTAACATACGAAAAAAAAATAGTCATATTAAAAAAATCACGTCAAATCAACAGCTATAGGTTTCTTAATAGATGTCGAATCGTGGCCAGGTAAGACATTGTCGCGTCCATTGATTTTAAAAATGCGTTCTTAAAAAATGTTCCTAAGCAATCGTTTATGCGAAGATGTGACTGGCCAGAATTAAGAAATTACCGCATTCGGTTTACCAGCCAAATGTGTCACAGACTATAAAAAGATGTTAAGATTGGAACATTTAACAACCCTCCTTTTGTGTGAGAAGTTTAAACAATCTACTTGTACCCAGTTTAGAACGTATTACAAATACCAACAATTAACTACAACAATACAAAATAAACAATCTAAACGCGACTGAAAACATAAAATGAATTATGAATACACTTTAACGTTAGCACGCACATACATACCCACTGTTCAACAATAAAACATAACGTGTGACTAATGTCCGTAAGGGGTGCGAATGAATTGCAAACAGAAAAATAATTGGAATTCGCGAGGCGTGGTATAATCCATCCAATTAGTGTTAATTATGGCTGCGTAAACATTCCGCCTGTTTGATTGCGTCGGGCCTAGCGCGTTTCCAAACGTTTTTATAGTGATTTCCCATCGGACCTAACGTCAGGTCAGATAATACGTCAGGTGAAACCTAACGCCATCTATATAGAAACTCGGGTACCTTAACAACGCTCTTTATTGAGCGCGGATTTAAGGCCGACCACATATATACGGAATTTTGATTTTTCGACGGAATTTTCTCCGATTTAGAATAAACTCTGTACGGAAAACTACTTTTTGTGTGTGATTGGTCCATAGATTTGTAAGGATTTATTGCCTTCGATATTCCGTTTCGAGATTTCGAATCTAAATTCCGAAACGGAATTCCTACGTATATGGTCTGCCTTAGGCGAGCGAAAATTTTATCTTTATCTAGCTTTTGTATGTTCATCACGGATGATGACTAGCTGTTGTTCGTGGCTTAGCCCGCATTATATTTATATTATTGACACCTATTGTAACATTTATCTTTATGAATGCCTACGTGCTATTTTGATGTATAACTTATATTTTTAAGTTTTACCTATAATCATATAGTAGTTTTTGCGTAAAAGAGTAACAAATGTCTTCCCAACTTTCGCAGTTATAATATTAGTAGTCTAGTAAGACTAGCAATGAGCACGCATTATTGTAGCAAGCTACGTGCTAACATTCTGTAGTACTTTCGAAATAAAAATTTAATTTTAGAATTAGAGACTTTACTGTGTACTTGTATCTTTACGTTTCCACATAATCAGACGACTCTCTCGAGGGCAAAGTTAATATTCACAGCACTCAAGTGTGAGGGGACAGGTAGTAGTGCGGATAGTTTCAATAGTCATCCTACATGAATGGGGCACATTTGCCCCAACAGCGGCCGTGGGGGCGATCTGTCCCCATGTATACGAGCGTTCAGCGCGGTCGAGCGACTGCACACTGTCGCACGGTAGCGCGTAAACACACATATAGTGCAAAATACACCACCAGTAAGGTAATATTCAAACTGCTTTTGTATCTGTCTTTGGTTTACCTTCCTTGATATTGTAAGCAAGATATTGGAAGTATATTGACACGGTCACTGTCATATATGTCCCTATATCTGACCAAAATTCATATACTTATGTTCTGAATATATTCAGTCTACTATAGTTTTAAAATATAAGGGCATCGAAAGTCGATGGATTAAAAGATTACTAGAAATTGAATTCTTGATTCTTAATATTTAAACGAGAGGCTCAATTCAATTTATTGAATCGAGCTTTAAGATATCTGTGAGGGTCCACTCTTTTGAAATGCCTGTTTTATTCTTTGTCTCCTTTTTAATATTTATCTTCTTTATTGGAAGGTACAAATATCAATCGAATCTTTTGAAAATTCACCCTGAACTCAGGTCGAATATTTATTGTCCGATGAATGCGCATGTTAAATATGAATGTTTTGGCCTTCAGGTATTTCAGATTTTTATATAATAGCCTTCATATAATAAAATATAAATGTTTAAACATTAATTCATTACATTTAGATGCTTCCCAATATATTTGGAAAAAAAACAATAAACAACACAATTATTAGGTAAACAAGGCAGACGCCATGTCTCATTAAACTAATAAAATGACTTTCGTTGCTAAAGAAATATGCCGTAAATAAGCCAATAATTAATTGGGACGAAGGACAATATTACAAAACCAACAATAACGGAACGGGGGAGATCTATTATTATTAATTAATGTGAACGCTCCATATTAATGAAACTCGTAACGGGGGACCGGATGAAATTAATGAGAGCAATATCAGAATGAAAATACTTGAATTTACAACTAGATCCGACGCGCAGAAATACGAGACCGACTCTGTTTTTTAATCTGGTATTAATATCGAGGCGTAGCTTGAATATTAAAATTTCGAAGGTGAATTTATTATTTCTCACCTAATGGTATTACGTCGGCAAAAAGTAATCTCCTTTAGTTTTACTAACGATCTTCAGTACCTACATAAAAAAATGATTAAAGAAATAACGGGGAATCTTTCTAAGGGATAAATTTTTTTGTTATTATTTTATATTGTATACTGTTAATTTCAGGCCATTTGATGTAAGGCAGCTTTTATGATACTACGTTTAGGTAACCAATGATAATGGAATTAATTTTTTACTTTATCTATCAATATTCCTTCCTGGGGTTTCCAAATAATAAAATTCTCTGTACTTTTCAGTGTCTATTAAAGATAAAAAAAAAGGTGTACATAGCGTGCGCATCATAAAGACCTCGTGTCTATGTGAGTGTGTGGCGAGGGCCTGTAGATGTCGCCCGGGGCTTGATGAAAACGGTTTCACCTTACCTTACCTGGAAACCATGGCGCAAGGGACATGTTGCCCAGGAGAACCAATTCGATCGCCCTCTGCTAAGCATAAACGCTTTACGCGTCAAAACCCTCCGGAGGATCTAAACCCCTCTGAGAATTGTCTGGGTAATGAGGGAACCCTCAACATTCGAAATCCCCACGTCACAACCTCTCTAGTTCCTAGCAAGTATTTTTTTTTAAAACTACTAGTATGTAAATACATACTACTAATATGTAAATACATGCTAATGATTCCGTTACCTCTCCAGCTAAGCTCGGCGGCTTCAATAGTGCAATGGCTCCCCATTGAGGATCGAACCTGTCGATCGTAAGACCGAGGATACACTACCATCGCCGCTTTTTATTAGTGGCGGGGTCACATCACCGAGGCCCGTAGTCCCTTTGAGAATTGCCCGGGCAAACAGTGGTACCTCGAGACCCGTAGTCTCTGCGGAGCCAAGCCGGCTCACAAAGCCGCGGGCCGTGGAACGTTCCATCATTCATTCTTATATAATAGAACGTTATGAAGAGTAAATCAATGATGATATTATATAAGACATTTTAGAGACGGAGGCGTAGGAAGTCATGTGCCAAATATTATGTCATATGTCATGTCGGATCAGTCAAAGTCAAATAAAAATCAGTTGTCAGTATTACTGTCAACTGATTTTTATTTATTGTAATTTTTTAAGATTTAAATAAAATTAAAATAAGACGTAGGCAAATTTAATCTAAAAACATGAATTAAGAAGTTTGAGTTGTCAAGCTGCTATTTATAAAAATTAGGATCAATCTGGTTTTAATATATACGTAACTAATAGATCCCTAACCATCATGCGGAGTAGTAAAATGTTTGTCTATTTCAAAAATGCTTACAAAATAAATGTACCTATCAGATCTCTTTCAAAAGTACCCGTCAATGGTGTTGACTACTGTGCGAATATAGTAAGGTAAATATTACGGCCAATATAGTATTTCCTTCCTCAGGCATTTTGTGGTACTTTGTTCTTTATTTCTATTTACAGATAGACAGCATGACTACGAGAACTATTTAGCTACTCTACTTATGACAAAGGCTTTACGGTCGCCTGCTTTGGTTGTACGAGCCTTCAATGTAGAAGTAGCAAGGGTACAGGATCAGACAACTGACTCTCAAACGGCTGCTTTTAGGCTACAATTTTGGCAAGACACACTAGCTACTATCTTTAAAAAAGATCATAACTTAAGAAGTGTACCAGCCAATCCTGTAGCTCAAGAACTTTATAAGGTACCTTTGGAGTTTTTAATTAATGATGAATTTATTTTGCTTTTTCTAAATTAAGTCCTAATTTACAGGTATGTCACAGTCACAATCTACCTCGAAGACAGCTCGAAAAACTTATTACCTCTAGAAATAGCTTAGCAAAATCAAAGTACTTTCGCACATTAGAAGATTTAGAGAATTATGCAGAGAATACAGTATCTTCTATTTATTACTTACTTCTAAGTATTGCTGCAGTTGCCAATGTTCATGCTGACCATGCTGCATCCCATTTGGGCAAAGCACAAGGCATTGCCAATATCTTAAGGTATGCAATTCATATCAAAAAATTCTTAAAAATTCATAATCCATACAAGAAAATTTACTGATAATTTTTAAAAATTGTGCACATTATTCATATGTATGAGAGTTTAGATCCAGTTATTATTTTTAGGTCAGTTCACGTGTCAAATTATCACAAAATGGTCTCTTTACCAATGGATATTCTCATGAAAAACAAGCTGAGTCAGCAAGACGTGTTAAGAGGCACTGACAATGAACACATGAGAAATGTTATATTTGAAGTTGCCAGCCGAGCTAATAGTCATTTGCAAAAGGTACTAAACTTACTTTTATACTAATTAAACCCTTTTTCTACCATTTGTTTTCCAATAAACTAATAAAAATGTTATGTTCAATTATGAGTTAGTTTTTATTCTTAACTTGTTGTTATAATATTTTTTATAATGGGGCTCAAGTATTATATAAGCAATATCATAAAAACTAGTAGAGGAAAGACCACTCCCCTTACTAATGCTTGGATGGCCACAAAGTCCAAATAAAACCAATGTCTGTGTTTTTGTAGTTTAAAAAACATGTTAAAAAATGTAATGCAATTGTTTTTATTGATATTATTATGATAAAAATCTATTTAGCCACACAGTTATAAAATTTGGTTATCAATATTATTTGACCAGACTAATTAAAGCGAACAATTCTTACAGGCAAGGAGTATTGCAGTCCCAAAATTAACTAAACAGATATTTTTACCGGCAACTGCAGTTGACATTTATTTATCGAAACTCGAGAAGAAGAACTTCAATGCGTTTGATAAGACGTTACTACGAGGGAGCCCTATGTTACCATTCAATCTGTACTATAAAAGGCTTCGAAATACATATTGATGTATGCTAATTCTGCATTTTAATATAAATTGACTCAATTGTTAGTATAATGTATAGTCTATTTATTATCTAGAAGTTGGAATCTTGGTTTATTAAAATAAATAAAACAATTATTTAGAAACAATTGCACTGTTTACTCTCAAGCATTTCCATGCAAATAAATAATCACATTCGAGATTCAAGCATTGTTTGGCAACTTGAGTACATAATAGTACCAAAAACATAAATAATAACTACCCTTAATTAAACACTAATGATAGGTACACTTTTTCTGCTATATTACCAGACATTGACTTATATGCATTTTCATCTTTGCGTATGTAAATTAACTTCGGTTAATAATTATCACTAAAATGAAGGTGCATATTCAATCTTATTAGTGCATATTTCCATTCCCATTTTTGGCATTTTGATATGTGATATTAGTGCATATAATCCAATGTCTACATATTGTATAACCGAGAAAGTTAAGAATAATCCTTGCTAATGTGTTTCAGATATGAAGCTACTAGTAATGAGATAAAAAAATGTTATGCTACATATTGATTTTATATTACTACTAGAATACTCTACAAATACAAATTAATTTATCATTATTTCATGGTATTGTTCATACTAAATTTATAAATCAAATAGAACAATTTCATGATTTACTTTTTATAAAAAGAAATAGTGAAAAGTAGGTATACAATTTCTGAGATCTCATAAGGAATATTAATTAAACAGTTGTAAAGATTTTAGGAATACAATAGTATAAAATGCCTAAAAAGCATGAGTTTTTGACCTTTGGTGATAAAAGTATCTTTGGTTTCACATGTTATTCTAAAAATTACAAGGTTTTTCATGTTCATGTTGTTTTATCTTTGCTATAATTCATGGTATATTTTATTTTCATTGATAGTAGATAATTAAGCTACCCCACACCTACCACAGTTTAGTTTTTATCAATTTCAACTAAAATGAAAACAAACAATTTTCATTGAATATGTTTCTTTCACCTTATTTTCCCTTAAAACAATTGTGTGTTGAAATTTATGTGTGTCACATGATATTGAGTTGATAGTATTATTCACATTATTCCTTACAATACAATGCTTATTAGGAAATTTGTTTTCATTAAAACAGATGTTAAATATAAGTACATAACCCTGTATTGTAACAGAAAACATAAGAAAGGCAGCTTTGAAAATAAATAGGCATGCACGAAAACAAAGCTAATCTCTATGTTTCAAATGTTTTAAATTTGAGTTATATGGGCTCAAGCGATTTGAATAACATAAATAGCTAACAATATATATTAGGTATTAAAATATTTTTTTAACATTCCTTATATATGAATTTAAGTCTGACTTAAATATAATACTTATAAGCACTGAGTATCTTTTCCATGAATTAGTTTACATATATAAAAATAAAAAATCTAAACACTTACGAGTGTGGTACTCATAATGTTAAATGCCTTTACTTTCACACTAACACATTACTCGTTGGAATATTGTATATAAATAAATATAAGTGTCGTTGGACACCACAACCAATACTTAAAATTATTTTAATTTGGAATGTAAAAGTTGAACAAAAAACATATAAAATATTAGATTACATACTTAAGCCTAGTATAAAAAAGCTAAATGTAAGTACTACTATTTAATCACAATGAGCTTGCTGCACAATGAGAGCCATCAGTTGCCTTCCATGACTTACTCCGAAGGTGTCAAGTCCTTCTCAGGCTCACCTTCTGACAAAATCTGTTGCAAGAGATCATAAATAGGCTCAAAGGCCTTACGACAAGCCGCATTAGTTGGAATTAGATAGTCATGTAAGTCATGGTGGCTTATAGTTCCATCGTTTTGAATAAGTCCTTTATCTATAAACACCATTTCCACCTTATTCATATTAGCAACTTTCTCACGTAATAGTTGATTTATTTTGGCATTCTTATCTCTTAGTGAATTGGGATGCTGCCCACGAGGTAGAAGACTCTGTAAAGTGAAATTTATTGTAATTAAAATTTTATTTAAACTATTTTATATGTGAGTACAGCAAGTGTGGCTTTTCTGTTTGTGTATCAGCTTCTCTATAATTTCTTTTTAAAATAAGGCTATGCAATGTAACATAATTATATGTTCACCTATATCTTAAGTTATTTCAGTAGATGCTTACTTAGCAAACAGTGGAGTTTTTAAACAATTTAGCTGCATCAATAATGTACTTACAGGTAGAACTATGTAGACACTTGGATGCTTTTCTCGGATTGTTCTAACAATTTCTAAAATTCCTTCACAGACCTGCTCAGCTGTATGCTCAACATTATTTGTCCCAACATGTAGAACTATTACCTGCCAAGTAAGTATAAGTACAATATATTAAAATATTTTTTCTTCGCAACTTGAGTACCAAGTATAATTATCTCCATCATGATACAGGACATTACATCAAGATTGGTTTTAATTAACTATCTTTAATCTTTCTTTTATCTTAAATTAATAATTATCTGGACAATGATAAAGTCTTTTACCAAAAATTTATGATTATTACTTCGTTGCATTAAGGAGATAATAGCATGTGACAATAAATGAAAATTATTTTAAGTATTTCTACCTTAGGATCTACGTGATCAAGTTCTCCGTTCTGAATCCGCCAAAGAACATTCTGTGTTTGGTCTCTATGTATACTAAAGTTAAGGCAATGGAGCGGCGCAAACCACTGATTCCAAACTTCCGTGTGCTCTAATGCTTGTAGTACGGAGTCTCCTATAAATATCACCTCCCCATCTTTTCCTTTTGCATCGGAGAGGAATCTGTTATGCTGAAATAGTTTAAAGTGAAAGTATATTTATATGATCTAACCATCTAACCATAGCTTCTGTAGATTCTATATAATGTAGTAAGCAATGTTTGGTAAAGTTGGATTGGCGAATCAGTAGTATTTCTACTCTTCTGCTATTTCATGCAGTTTTTCTTGTTTTAGAGAGTATTCTAGCAATAGAGGCCAATAGTTGTGAATAGATATTAATTGTAATGCCTATCTATAAAGGTTAAAATACATCAACAGATCGCCACAAATCATAATACCATGTAATTTAACAATTTTTCGTGTCGCTTCAATAACGTACACGTTCCTTGCAAATTACAGCTTAAAAAGTTGCACCAATAAATACATAACAAATAAAAATGTAAATTATGACGTGCTAATGAAATTAATCACAATGTAATGAATGATCCACGTTGTTAGCTGAAATGCAATCATGATTAAAACACTTGAAACTCACAATACTATTCCACCTTCCGTCACCATCGATATCTAATTGAGGAGCTGCCACTGAACACGGATTCATATTCACGAAAATTCGATAAATACCATAAAATTGTAATCAAAATATCACTTTGATTCGATTTCAGATAAATTCTCAGTTTCTTCTTTTTAGCATAGCAAATTAACAATTTAAATAAAAAAATGGCTTGTCTTTTTGACAGATATGCCAAATGCGAAAATTGAAGTTTCAGTGTTTGGGATTGCTTACAAATACGTGAATACCGTAAAATAGGGTGAATAGAATCGACAACAATGCAATTACAATATTCACCTTTTGTAAAATGGTAGTGGAATATTGTAAATATTATATTGGAAATGTATGTGGAATATTGTATATTTAGCGTTGAAAACTTTTCCCGAGGTTTTTTCCTATAAATCCCGTCATTTCTATTCACCCCGTTTTACGGTATATACTCTTTGGCCGTATGTTGCTAGATTAATGTCAATGTCATAATAATATAAACGTCAAATCAAATGTCATTAACCTCAATGTCCTCAATCCACCGTGTGAATGTTATACGATAAAATAACATTTATTCATTTTATTCGTAACAAAACAATCTATTTGATATTAAAAAAAATTAACTGCGTGCACGTTATGGCAGAAGACACTGTGGATCGTATTGAGTTAGAAACCAAACACAGAAAAGAAAAAAAGGAACTCCAAGCTCAGATCCAGGCTTTGAAGAAGGCTGCGAAGAATGATAAAACAAAGAAAAAAGAGCTTACTGCTGAAATCACAAGGTTAGAATCAGAACAGGAGGAAAGACATAAGAAAGAAATGGAAACAATTGAAAAAGAAACCAGCGAGATTTTGATTACTGAAGAGCTTGTAAAGGAACAAGGAACCAATAATACAGTGACAAAGATTTCAAAAGCTCAGAAACGTAGAGATAAAAAACAACAGCAGGAAAAAGAAAGAGAGGCCCATATTAAATTGCAAGATAGAGAAAATATTTTGGGCCCCCGCCACATAGAATTGCAAGCAATAAATGCTAAACTTAAAGAAAAAAAACTACAAATCTACAATATTCCCTCCGATGGCGATTGTTTGTATAATGCCATCGCACACCAACTGTCGTTGTTGAGACAAAAATCTGTACCAATGAATGAATTGAGAGAAAATGTTGCTAACTACATTAGGAAAAATAAGGAGGAATTTCATCCTTTTTTGAGTAATCCTGAGACTTTCGACATGCTAACCGATACGGAATTTGAAGATTATTGTGATAAGATAGCTAACACAAAAGCTTGGGGAGGTCAACTAGAAATTAGAGCTTTATCGAACTACTTAAAATGCCCCATCAGTGTTATTCAATCAACAGGACCTGATTCTATTGAACAGGGAACAGAATTTGAAGGCCCACCCTTAATAATTACTTATCACAGACATATGTATAAATTAGGTGAACATTTTAACTCTACGCAGTTATTAAGAGAAGATGATTCTTGATTTACTTTGTATAACAAGTGATCTGCTATAGCAGTGTTATTCAAACGTGGGTTGCAACCTAGGTGGTGATGCCTCACTCAAGAATTAAAAAAATATCAATCATTTTTTTCTAAGTAATACATTTATTTTCTTGACACTATTAAAATTAGTCATTTATTTAAACCAATTTCTTGCTTATAAATATATACTTAGATACAATCTGATTCAAATGATTTTCAGCCAATATGAAAGTCAACAGATAGAAAATTAAAGATTAGAAACATGAAGCCTTAAAAAGTCTGATATAGTTTTATTAAGGCCTAAAGGGCCACCCAAAGGTTCTAACTTCTAACTTACAAAGGCGTCATGTGTTCAAGAACATTGAAAAACACTACAATAACATTTATCACATAAGTTTATCAATAATGTTGTTATTTAACTTCTATCACTGCCATGTAACATTATAAAATAATATGTAGGCAATACAAGTAGTTTTACTATTTAATATACTGTGTAAAATGTATTGAGCTTTTTAAAATTCAACATATTTAATTTATTTTATATAAATTATAAGTTTCTTGTATAATTATATAATGGAAATC
>DWTF01000688.1:0-10866 GCA_018250225.1 Udranomia kikkawai
AACGTTACCGGGCGTTACACTTTTTCATAAGTGACTCCCAGCTCGCAACCTAATTTAAGACGTTGTCACGTCAAAAAAAAATCGTTATATTTGGGTATACCATAGCAGTTGAGCAACGTCGGGCGTGGTCAGTAACTTATTGGGTGTTTGCGATAATCGTATTTTCATGCGTCTTTCTGTGCTTCGGAGGGCACGTTAAGCAGGTCCCGTTTGTTATCGACAAGTAGCAGTCGTTAACTTCGTCGAAGTTTTTTGGAGGTTTGAAATCATCCGACATACTGGTTGGCCACTAACCAGTACTGCCAAGACGCATGCCATCTAGTGTGTTTCTTACTATTTGATTACGTAAACTGCACTATGCTTATAATTTTTTTTTTTATATTTTTTTTTATAAATATTCGTGATTGGGGTACTGCATAGGTATAGTTAAATTAGCATGTCGACCCTAATAAACTTGTTAACCCCGTCAAGTAAGTTAAAAAAATTGTGTTAGGAGTGAATTCTATTCATTAGTGCAATGGGAAGATAGAATCCAACCCACGATGCCTTTGATCTGTCATTTCATTGTTATTTCTACCTCAAAACTACAATGTTCTGATTTGAAAGGTCAGGGAGACATAGTTAACCGAAGCGTTTCAACTTAGTCGTGATCGATTTCTACCTCAAAATCATAAAAAAATTCAAGACCCTAACCAACCGAATTTGGTTTAACATACAGCCTAAATTTTCATGTGTAAGAGATGACAATAGATGAACAAGCTAAAACGGGTCAGCCATTCAAAAGAGTAACACCTTTTATTTTCTCAACCGAAATAAATATAAACGAAGTCAGAAGCTTTCAGCACTCATAAAAATGGTAATACATTCGAAAAAGCAAGATGGAGGCGGGTTGAAAGCAGTGCTGATTCGATCGCCAGGTGATTTTTGAATTCGAAGGGTGTTTCTTATTGCTGAGCAAGACTTTGTATTGTTATTTCATAGATGCTTATTTCATCAATTCGTGTGCCACGGTATATTAAACGTCTTAATAAATTTTAAAGGTGGTAGAACTTTTTATGGTTCGACTCCGGAGGCATCACCGCCACACCTATTTCTGCCTTATAACAGCAGTGTGGATGCTGCTGTGTTCTGGTTTGAAGGGTGTGGTCAACGAGACATACTTGACCGAGGCGTTCCAACTTAGTCCTCAGGAATAGCAACGCATTTGTAGTTGACCTAAGGAAGAATTTCAATCCTGCCTTGGGTTGACTACAGATATACTTGGGCGGCAGTAACCACTTATCATCAGGTGGATGCTCGTTTGCTATCTCAAAATCATAAAAAAAGTCTCGTATCCACCAAGATCTGAACCCACAAACAGTCCAAATAAGTCAATTCTTGTGCACCTATTATAACTTAAACATTAAATATTATTTATCCTACTGTATTTTAGAAAGACCTGTGTAATTTCTATAATTCGTCGCGAAAAAATAAGCCGGCTCTTCTGTAACTTTTCTTTGTATAAATTGTACCAAGAGATTTCCCTAAGTACTCGTAAATATTAATAAGCTGTAGTACAAAACCATTATTCATGTTTTATTTCTCATAATACTCGGATTACTTAGTTGTCGTATTCCCTATAAGATGAAACTCAAACAGACCGTAACATTTTTATGCAATAGCATCAGAAAACAGGGATGCAGTCGATGGGCAACGATGACCAGCTCCAAACAAATATTTAATCCTACTATGGAGGATGGGAGAAACACCTATTAGGTATACCCAAGATCTACTGCTGTGAATCGAAAATAGTGTAGCTATAGTGCTGACGCAGCAAGGTCAAGTGACCTTGCTGCGTCAGCACCAGCAGACAGTTTACTCCTTTTACAGATAGCTTACTCCTTTTATACATATGATTTTTTTATGACTTTGAGGTAGCAAACGACCATGCAATCCTTCCTGACGGTAAGTGATCACTGCCGCCCAAGATCGAAACAAGATCGAAGTTCTTTCTAGGTCAACTACAAATGCGTTGCTACCCCTGAGGACTAAGTTGCAACGCCTCGGTTAATTATGTCACCCACAACCTTAAACCAGAACACAGCAGCACTACCACTTGTATTATAAGGCAGAAATAGGTGTGTAATAAATGTATAATAAGAAACTGGCTGATATCAATCGAAATCCACACAGCAGTAGGCACACAATTTGTCGAAAAAAAACTTTTCATTTTTTTTTTATCATGAGATACTTTGTTTTCCTTCTGAAAACGCAATATTTTTTATACTTTTTCATGCATGGAGTTAAAATCGAGGCGTTTGTGATTTCTGAATAAACAATGTCTTTATACTACGTTTACGATATCGAAAAACAAATAGGTTTCATGCTTGTTTGGACGTAACGTTAACTTATTTTATTTTAATTAGTATAATTATCAAGTTATTTTATCAATAAGTTCATTTTGAGGAAAACTAAATCGATCTTGATGGGAAATTCCTAGGGAGACACACCAGTTAGAGTAATACATGGCTACTGTTTACGCGAAAACTATAACCTCAATTATGCTAGTAATCGCTTGTGCATGTATGTATGAAAAAATGTCCAACATTAATTTGCCACCATTCTAATAACACGGGTATACATGTAGACGCAGGAAATAATTAAAACACGGAAAATGAATGAGTGATAACTCGGGAGAGCTTATTATTTTCTCATTTGTCTTACTTTATTGCCGTTAAATAACCTTCTACTTTTACTGCGGACCGTGACTGGGGTAAAATAAATACCGGGTTTAGCTAAGAAACTGATTACGATATATGAAAATTACTTTCCGTTTTTTAGCATTACTTATATGCTGAATATAAAGAAAAATAGTCAATAAAATGAATGTAAAATCTGTAAAAAATATGAACGGCTGAAAATTCTCTGCCTTAATCTATGATATGATACATGTAGAAATATTAATTATATTTTGCCAAAATGCAGATTAATTATAACTCAGCCATTTTATAAAATACATATGCTATACCAAAACATCGTGAGAAACCTGAAGTTACCTTCGTCCATCGTTGTAAAGCAATACGTAAATTCTGCGTTTGCCGGTCAAACACGTTTCTCTTATGTACCTATGCCAAAACGGCATCCTTCGAAGGTGCAGTGGCGGGAATTCCGCCTACGTGACGTACATCGGATAACCGGCGTGGGACACAAGTTTTGACTTGACGCATCGTTTCGTGCATCGAGTGTCCTAAAAATTTAGTCTTGGAGATTCTCGTGTTGTTTGACTTCAGTTGAAAAAAAGTATTCTTGTCTATGGTCACAGATGTTTAACGGTGGCAGCGGTAGTAACTTTTCATCGGATGACAGACTATATTCCTACTTTTACATCATAAAAAAGAAATATAAAAGTCTTGTTAATTTGTGGACTTTTAATATGTACGAGTATATCGCAGTGTTGTTCTTATTGATTTATTATCTGGCACAAAACTATTACGGTTACAGCATTAAAAACAGTGATTCGGTATATAGATTTATTAAGGCGTAGACGGCACACCTTCCAAGTGGATCCACCTCTCAGGTGTCGACCTACTAACAAGTCATTATTATAGACGTTAACGACGATCTTTCTGATTAATGAAGATTGATCGCCTGAATTTAATACCCAGGTACCTATTTCAATATTTGGGTGGTTGTGAAACAACTTTTACAGGAATACTGTTCTTCATTTACCATTATTACAGATGGGACGGTACTTTACTTTAGTTGTTGAAGATACAAGCCACAACACATTTATATATAGCTAACCATAGCTAAAAAATGTAAATAAATTCCCTTCATTAAAAAAATAATCTTTGTTATTTTAGGTACTTCAAAATTTAACACACTTTTTAACGAAAACGATAACAGTACATCTTCAAAGAATAAAGATTAAAGCTGCCAGAAAGCCGTAATATCAGTATTGTGGCTAAGAAAGTATTATTTCCCTGGAGAATAAGGTTGTAAAAGTGTCTACATCACGCTAAGCGTCGCGGTGGGCAGCAAATACCCTCGTCATTAGAGTTGCCGCCGGCGTCACTAGCTAATTACTGAAGATTGATGAGCGCCGCGCACCACATTTCACGTCTGACGCCTTTGCGGGCGTGAACTTGTAGCCTCTGAGAGTACGAACGAACTAGAAAAACTTGCGAGCGATGTACGAGTATAGGTATCTTTAGAACATCTTTTGTTGAAATAAAACATAACTAGATAGCTTTAAAGTATTAAATATAATTGTACGCAACATATGTGAATGTATGTATGCGTATGCGTGTGTTTGTACGTGTATGTGAGTGTGCGCGCGTATAAATGATTCCTGTTTTCAATTTCATGGGTTTGAAGAAAAAAACTCTGCTTTTTTTGTAAGAAAAGAATTCAAATTATGTGTCTTTTGTGCACCAACAAATTACACACACTGTAACACTCTTTTTTTCTTTTCTTCACTCTTTATCTTTTCTCACTCTCCCGTACTTTTCTCCCAAACGTGTGAATATAAGTACCTAATTCATGCTACAATGGATGCTCGTACCCTATAAATGATGGAATATGGATGGAGCGGTATGACTATTAAAACATGTAACTATAAGCATTCGGTGTACTCAAATACGTAGCTTTCTTTTGCGGAATCAAATGTATTTACTTAGGTGACTCTACACAAAATAAGGGAAATCGTTGCATGTAGTGTAATGCACGTATGTGCACGCCATATAGTAATTAAGTTTTTCTTGCCTATTACTTAAAAAATGAATTGCGAAAATATTCTCGATGGTTCCCAATGACTATGACAAGATTTAATTTATAAAAGAAAGTGTGAAAACTACTTCATCAATCTTCTTAATTGATGCAGCGACGTATCGTTCTTCAGTCGCCTATTTTTAAGAATAAGTACCTGATGTACAATGAAAATGACTTAGGACTCTGGAATTGAAAATTTTGATGACTTGTTTATTAACAATTCAAGACAAACTTTCAGAAATTTCCTCAAAATCAGAAAAGGAAAGCTGAAAATTTCTTATTTGTCCTTATATAATTTAATATTTAATCCACGTTGAAAAAAGCGTCCCAGTGGATACAGTAGATCATAAACAATCCGTGGTATTATGTAAAGTCGGCCCTCAACTACTTTGTCCTGTCCTATACAGGTCTCATTATTACATTACAGCCAGTTCAGATACCCAGTACCGAAAATGGTAATTAATGTAGTAATCGACAGGACAATGACAGTCTTAATATATCTCATGAGAAGTCTACAAATATCAAAGAAACATTTACCAAACCGCATTGGAGGGGCGTTATGAAATATGCTACAGACACTTTTCCTCAGCGGACACAAAACTAGTTTTAGCCAATGTAGCCGTCCAATAATATCACAAAAAGTTTGTATCGATTCCCTTGTGATTACATGTGCACTCCACTTTAACCCCTAACGTAAAAATCCCTCGTGTTATAAGTTTGAAGACTCTATGTATCTTAGTCGTCAAATGTGAACTTAGACCTTATTCGTATCTCACAGAATTCTTTATTTCGCATTCATGGAGAAATAACGTTCAATCATTAGTCATAATTTCATTAGTGAGCCATTTAGAATAAGTTATAAATTTTACCTCGTAAGTTTCATTATAATAATAATTTAATAAGATTACTCTATCATCTACTAACAGTAAGACAAGTCTCTTAATCCATTATCAACAAACGTTTGGTGCAGATTAATCGCTCGGAAAAATCGTGTACTGCTTATTACGTTACTCGCCAAATACATCAGTCTCTTTTATTGCTCTTTCTTTTTTATCATAAAACAAATAAAACATAGGATATTCTATTGTTACGCCGCATGTGTAATGTAGCACTTTATTTCAAAGGTTTAACATCGGTTTAACTCCGAAGGCCTATTCTTATAACAGCAGTGTTCTTGCTGCTATATTTTTTATGACTGGGAGGTAGCAAACGAGCATGCAGTCCACCTGATGGTAAGTGGTAAATGCAGCCCATAGACATACAGACAGACAGACAGGTTTGAAAAAGGACGTGTGTCCTTTTTCAGACCCTTCAAGCCTTGCCTTTTAGCAGAGGCATTCCATCTTAGTCCTCAGGAGTAGCAACGCACTTGTAGTTAACAAAAGAAAGAACCTCGTCCTCCTCCTACCTTAGGCTATCTCACCGTTATAAAAAAACTTTAATACAAAAAAACTGGGCTTATATATTGCAGGATCTACAAAGCGGGGTTTTAACGCTTATTTTTATGACTCCGGGAATGCCGTTCCGTTTATAGCCACATGTATCGTAACACTACGGAAGACCAAGAGTTCTGCTTTCTTGATAATATATGGCTATAGTTAAAACCACCTGCTTTAGAAAGAATCTCAGAAGACATTACAGTTCTTTTCTTTGGAAATGCGAAAGCTAAAGTATACGCTTTAGTTCTTTAAAAAAAGCTACGACATTATTAAAGCATCACTTACCTTTATAATGTGCTCTGTTTTATGCATCTAATAATCATTTTTGACAAATTCATTCTATTTATTTGCACGTGCACTATGTACGTATCGTAAAGAGTATCTAACAAGACGTATGTGAAAATTACAATATATGACAATAATACCACCTTACTAAAAAAAATAAAGGTATAAATAACAGTTTTTATTATAATAATAAGGAAATTGTACAAAAAATCTACTTACTAGCATTTTCCATTTCAAAACATTTTCATATCGTTTAAACCGTGTTTAAATCGTTGCTATTTTGTTTGAGTGTCTTAAATTATTCATCACTGTCGCGTTCTGAGGAGCTCTGGATATTTCATTTGCTCTGTTCCTTAAAACCGACCACAATAACAACGTACCACAAATCAGCTACACGCGGGAAATGTTACCAATTTCAAGGGGGAAATTCCGGTGAGAAAATATCTTTGAAATAAATGTGAATAAATAGGACTTGGGAGATTAAAAGCGGACTGTTTGATATATGGCAGGAATTTCCGGTTGTGGCTATTAGAGCAAAATATGAAGGTAAAGTGTATGTGAGTAAATAAGGAAAATCGAAAAGTATCTTGCAATAACTTATTTGAAATATTTTTAAGGGTTTGTTGTTTATTTGGAGTTGATGTCTTTAAATAAGCACATTACAATTTGAATGACTTTTTCTTTTTCGTTTTATTTACACTTAAATATAATTGAGAATAAATAGATACAAAACATTATAACTATGGATCCTGATTGAAGATTTCAAAGTATCAGAGTATAAACAGAAATAGGATAGCCCTACCCTAAAAACTAATATGAGCCTTAATCACATCATGTAAACAAAATTTCATCACAATTGACTACAAATTTGATATTAAATTTCAAAACATTACATTAAAATAACGCAAAACTTTGGTATGTTCCCTAAATGATATTAAACTAGAAAATTACACATTAACTTAATAGAAACGTTGAAACAATAAGTCTAAGATCCAAGGAGAAAATTGGTATGAAGATTATTGTGGATTTGAAACGCTTTAACTGAAGAAGGGATAATTTTTATCTTGGAAATGCTAAGCGTTATTTATGTTTCAGATGGTCAGATTTCCGTTGCCGGCGCCAGTAAGATAATCATGACAAATTCCTTCGTATTATATAGAAATAAATGTTGCCTATACCTCGGTTGCTATTTAATACTTGGATTATTTCTTTCCTTACCCATACAACAATTATATTTATGTGCTTATTTTTTACTTCATTCAAATTTTTGTCAGTGTAACAAACGACTTTAAGTGTATACGAGCGATAGAAAAACATTAAAAATACAGAACATGTACATTGAATGGAGTCGCTCCAGTCTCCACTCTCCAGTAAAGGTATCTAACTTGGGAATATAATCCAAAAAAACGACTATCATTATCAAACCTTGATACTGACGAGACAATGGGTCGCAATAACCCAAAATCATCTAACGCTTGACCCACATACGTATGGACCAGGCGATAGTAATTAAAACCTCTTTTCACCCTTCGGTCGCACAATAGTGCTGAAAAACTTGTTTCGTTAGAGAAGTTCATTAAGAGCAGCGACCGGCACAGACTGTGCAGCTCGCGCTTGACCTAATTAGTGCCTCACCGCTGTCACTTTGATGAGAAATCTTTTGTAACTTTATTTGGGTATCACGCTAAAATACGATATATCACATTTGTGCCATCTTTTATTTGTGATGAAGTCGGTTAAAAAGAGACTAGTGTTACCTACCTGGCAAATCAGCAAACCTGCTACAAATGTCATGCAATTTTGTTAAAGTCATTATACTTAAATTAGTTTTAACATTTAACAAGACGAATTCATACGTCTATATTGTGCGCTATCGTGTTGCTACGCCTGAGAAAGAAAAGGGTGAGCGGCATATACTTATTTATTAGACGTGCGTTTGTATATTCTAAATGGAGGAATAGACTTTTTAATCTGTCCAAGTTAAGTTAAAGACTTATTTATGTACGTATATTTCGAGATAAGTTTCATTAATTAGTGTGACCATATTTTTTGCTATCGTAAGTTTATACCTATTTAATATTGCCTACGTAACCTTTTAATATTGCCTACTTAGTTGCCGTCGCGTTAATTACCTTTATTAATTAATGCAAAATATAATCGTAAGAAACAAAATGAGTGAAATAATATTTGAACTTAATTAAGAACTAATTAGTAACTTTTCAAGTAAACTTAACAAAGCTACCTAAGGCTTCGGTATACTAAAAGGTTGCACTTCGAGCGTAAAAGAAAATTAATCACGTAACTGAGATGAAGCCAATACTGCAACCTTTTAGTATTCCGAAGCCTTAGGTATACTAAAAGACTAGGTATACACACGCTTGATAGTTCCTCGCATACGCGCGAAACGTTTTACCAGGCTATGTCTGTTGAAATCAGCTAAAGAGTGAAACCCACCCACCGCGTCTACTTTCTCTGATTTGTACAACTTATCAGAAGAGAGTGGGCTCCTTCCAGGCGTGCTCCATCGTACGCGGCATCTCACCATCAAGGGATGTCAGTCAAACGCGGTTATAATAGTTTAAAAAATGAAGTTGTCCTCTTTAAGTTAGGACGAATCTCCGAAACAGGCTTTTCAATTTAAGTAGAGTACCTTTGGAAATCATCACAAGAAACTCTCGAAGCCCTCTCAAACACTATTCTATTTAAATACAGTTAATTTTATTTCATTATAATTAATCGTATCAACTTGGTATAATTGATCCCAGCGGTAAAATTCCGTGTTTGCACTAAAAACTTATTTTATATAGTTATGTTTACAAAGCATTCGTTACCACAAACAAAACATACTAATAAGCTCAACAACTTACATATATTACCAGATTCCAATATGCAATTTAAAATAAACAAAACATTTTTATAATTTTGTTGAACATTAGATATATGTGTCACATATATATAAATATCTAATCTCCAACATTATAGAAACTAATCTTACATCCAAGACACACAGCATTTTAATTAAATAAATTATACTTAATTTATGTGACCTTTCTGCATATCGTTAAACCCTTCTTTTGATTAAATATTCTCTAAACAAAATTACAAAAGCATACCATGGCTTTATTTGTTTCTTAATTAATTAGGTACGTCTTAAGATGACAGGCGAAAAGTTAACCAATTAGGGAATTAATGTAAAATTTAATATTGAGCTCTGCTACAGCAATTTCATGGAATCCAACTTATCTAACTTCTAGCTTCAGTCAGACTTAGTTTTAATAAAGAAAGACTGGAGACTAATTTGCCTGAACCACAACAACGATGCACCATAAAAGTAGTCTTTATTTTGGGGTAAAATCCGTTCATTATTCGATTATCTTTACCTAGATTATGTTATATTCAATTACGCGATTGTTTTTGTACGATACCTGACCCCACACTCATACCTAAAGTATGATGTGGATAAGTACTTCGTACCCGGTGAAAGGTCCATGTAGACCGATAGAGTAATACGACCACTCTTTTATACTTATACTAAAGCCTAGGTAAACGTAGTTTGCAGATAACCTTCTTGAAAATAATGTCCGTTGGTCTTTCATTTTTCTGGTTTCTGGTTGGTCATCTAAATTATACGCAATACCTACGTATTTAAAAAAACGTATACTTAATAACCATACACTTTAAACTTGTGTGTCCATAATGCCAGATATTTTTATGAAAGCAAGACCTAAAAAAATCAATTTTTCAAATAAGAATGTAAAAAATCGATAGATACAATTTGTATAATTTTTATTATTTGAATTCGTCAAGTAATAAACAATCCTACCACTAAATTAGGCAAAGTAAGAAACAGTTTTGAATGATTTGATTAAAATTTTTGTTTGTGTATATTTCTGGAAAATCGAAGTTTTTAGTAGAGATATTGAACCTAAATAACGAACACGCTAACATTGATTAGCTTTCGAAAGGTTGCTGAAAACGATAGAACTATTCGTAGAGCTTGAATCACATGGAACTTTGGTCTAATGAATGAGAGCTTTATGTTTGGCGCTGCGACGTAGAGATCTTTCAGACTAATGAAATAGCCCAGAGACGTGTACGCCGAGCCCAACTCTGTTCTAATTTAGTCACATAGGTGATAACACCAGTTGTAACCTGAATCCCTGACGAATAAAGGTACGTACAGCCTGCTGAAACGTAACATGAACTGTATCATATAATGAAAGTACACACATTTTCCGTACACACGGCTGCAATGTATCATGAAAGGTAAACATACTTTGCAACAATTTCTCATAGTTTGAACGTGTTGCGCGCGCGAAATGTGTATTTCACGCATCCGCCTACGAGCATTACAAGCCGCGCGCGGAGCGACCCATGATTTGTTGGTTTTTCG
>DWTF01000689.1:0-10855 GCA_018250225.1 Udranomia kikkawai
GTGTGGTCAGGGAGACATACTTAACCGAGGCGTTCCAACTTAGTTTTCAGGGGTAGCAATGCGTTGCTACCCCTGAAAACTGTACTTGTACTTGACCTAAGAGAGAACTTCGATCTTGTTTTAGGTTGACAGATGTCCATGGGCGGCACATCAAGTGGACTGCATGCTCGTTTGCTACCACAAAATAATAACTATAATAGTTTTTCAAAAACGAGATTAACAAAAAAATTAAAAAAGACAAAACCAAAGTGTAACTTATAAAGCTTCCCATTAGCTGCCGTCACGCGCATGTTGGAAACTTCGTTCGTTAATTAAATTGGATAACTGTCAGAAACTTGAACAAAACAATGGAAACATTTAGTATATGAAGAGCTGAAATACGTTCATAAAACTGGTTACCAAGCTAGAGTTTGAATCTTAGGACCTTCTGTGTCTATTTTTAGAGTTTACCTTCCAATTTTATTTTCGGGAACCATTTATTATTAGATAAGAGGTTTTTCAGTTTGGAATCTTACACATATTATGTTGCAGTTATTGTGCAAGTAATGACATAACACTGATACTAAAGAAGTTGTAGCAGAGTGAACACTGTGTAATGCGGTAATAGAGTAACCTTGGAGAGGTGTAACCTTTGATTAATGTGGTCAAATTTATTGATAGGTAAATATAAACAAAACTGCCTCTTTGTAGATTTTAGTTGTACATATAATTATTCTTGTGTTACTTTTTAAAACACTGTACTTTATTGAACTTTTAAAGAGACGAGTCTCTTTTGTAAAATAATGCATTCTGAGAAAATAGAATGAGAACAGCTCGCCATGAGTAACAATGATTTTCCATCTAAATTACCGTAGCTATCTCAATGTTACAAAAAAAAGTTCACTGTTCATCCATTGGGAGTGAGACAAGGTGACAGGAGGCCGAAATCGTTATCTCTCTCTTTTTGCGTCGTCGTAAAAAATCGTGCTATTTCTCAGGTCCCTGGAGGGATCAGAAAAGATACACAATCCAATACGAATGATAACGTAACATTATTCTGGAACGATCTGTCGGCAGGACGCGGAGTTTCGGGATTATCGTAATCTTTCACTATAAACGACGGTGATATTTTCCCACCCAAGGAAGGAAAAACCCTCAAATTACTTATCGGTTCTACTCGTAAATGATAGCATAGTACAAAAACATAAGAAAGAACTAGAAAAATGTATATTTTCTCTGACAAAGTGATCTTCTAATTATATAATCTAATTTTAAATTTAAGTCGAGGAATTTAATAACTAGTTACAAAACGAATAGAAGAAAGAAATGAAAAAAAAAAATGGATGCAAAAATACATACATAATATTAAAAAATATTTAGAAACACAAAATTTTTCACACACAAAATATAACTTTAAGAGTAAAATCTGCAGAAAATAATAAATAAAAATAACAGAAGGAACGTTATAACAAATAGCTCTGTAAGTCTAATAAAACTATGAATCAGCACAGTTGACAGTAGCGAAGGAACTTATGGAATTCCCGAACGAAAGGAATTCTCCAAGAAGCGGAATGCTATCTTCGAAAGACTAGGTACTGTTTGAACTAAACCTGAATTTGGATTTCTAAAATCCAATTTCGCTTTGGTCCCCAAAACCGTATCTTCTGAAAGCAATTCCATAAATAACGTTTACATTTGGTTTCCAGCGATGTTTGTATTTACGGCTTAAGAATAAATTAACTACCTGTTTCGAATTTCATGCCTTTTTATTATCCCCAACTGTGAACTGAATTTCAACCTCGCTCTCGCATTTATTTTGTGACAAAACAGAAATATTTTTCATGCGTAAATAACGCTTTTAGAGACAATAACTCTTTGTAAGTCGTTGTCTCCCACTGTTTCTACCTTAGTTAACACAAACATTAATCCTGACTGACGTAGACTAGTTTATATTTTTGACAAATTTTGTCTAAAAATAAAAGTATATATATGTGTGTTTATCCATTTATGCCCATCAGAAGTTACTTAAAAATTTTCTAAAAATTTTATCCTTCGCGTTATTCTATGTTTCTACAGAAAACGACCCTAATAATAGAAAAATAAACACGAAAACTAAGTAACACTTTTTTAATTTACCGCCAAAACGAAAATAACACATAATCAATGTAGGTAATAAAATTATTTTGCATAATTCCTAAATTGATTTTTAATAAACTTATTTTAGGAGATAATTATATAAAACTTCTGTTTTTTTAATTCACATTCGAAAAGCAATAATTTTTTACTACATATAACGCAATTAAATGGCGTGCATGCACGTCGATCTAGCTTATTTCATGGGATCGTTTTTTCGTGACGTAAATATTTACTCTCATCATTTTTACTTAACGTGTAACTTCAAAAATTTAATGTTTATATTTACTATAACACATAATCAACGTCATTATATTTTGTAAATCAAAGACTTTTTTGCTATCTGGAGTTTTATTTCATAAAAAGTGGATTCCACTAAAGAAAAACTATTGAATCCACAGGCGGAAGTTAGTCTTTTACGTATGGTACATATCGACAGAATAATAAACTACGTTGAATATGCAATAGCAGTACTGTTTTTGCAATCGTTTTGGTTTTTGTGTTGTAAGTAGCGTATATTCAACAACGAACAACAACTGTGAATTTGAAAGATACAGTTCACCTTCACGCTCAAAAAAGTACTGATTTTGAATTTCATAAAATCGTAAAGGATATTACATATACATAGATATATAAAAACTCAACAAGGAGTTGAAAGATATATTCACTACTAATTCTATTAAGTTAAGATGGCTATAATGGATTCCACGAGTCTATTTCTGCAATCCACATAAGCGATCAAAACTAAATAATTACGAAAAAGAAAGTAAAATATAGCAGAAAAAAGCATCAGAGAAGAGCATATTTTTGTGATGAAAGAACTTGTTGAAGATTGCAATCTGAAGCGAAACGAAAAATTTCGAGCAACCAACTGTTTCAGTCCTCAAAAGTAGCGAAGTATTCTTGATCGGCTTGAGGTTGGCTTTTTGCTACATTTTAGTTTGAAATCATGTGTTTTTTGAATTAACATTTTAGTTTAAACTTATTGGTTTTAACAATAGACTGATCAGGGATCAGATTATGATTTTCAAATTGTCATAAAATAAATAAAGTAACGTATTTAACCGACAAAGATATAAGTTTATTTCTGTCTCTATTATATCTGTTCTAAAAAACATTAACTCAGATATAATCGTTTTTATTAATGAATCTCCTTAACTATCCCAACAGAATCCTATAAACGATACGTCCACCATATAGGAATTGCTTTCGTTCATGACACGTCAGTCAAAATTACGACAAATGCGGACCTGTCATAGCTGTCAAGAATCGTTTTCCGTGAAAATTTGTACGGAATTATTTACGCGATACGCCATACACCTAAAAGCGATCAATATAACAATGGACGTGGAACCATGAAGCGCGACCATAAACATTACACAAAAGCAGTCTTTTTATAGACGTTTTATTGATGATGTTTACACTTCTTATAATGAGTTTGGTACTATTTTCGAAATATTATGAGCTTCGTTCTTACTTTTTTCATACACTTTTGAAAGATAATAAGTATCTCACGTATCTACCTATCTACCTTTGAAATAATCCGAAGTAATTAAAACAATTAAAAACCATCTCTCGTTGATAAATAAGTGTGGACACATCACGACTTGCTTTCGATTATTTCAAACTTTATCTCCCAATATTCGAAACAAGATTGTCCACACACTTACTTAATAAATAACCTTTAGAATCAATCTCTTACTTCTATTACTCTAAAATTCTATTCTATCTATCACAAAATCTATCACTCCGAGTATAAAATATTTAGATATGCGCAAAAATAAATTAAGACACAATCCTCGAGTCGCAAGATGCTTAACGGTTGATCGATTTCATTATTCATTCCCTCCGACCTAGACGGCTATCGCTTTATAAATTCATTTTAGTAAGCGAACATTTTCGATACACTCTTGTTTTCAATTTTCTGGACGTAAGCGATAACCGCTGGCTTAATTAAAAGGGCGGTGTTTTTGTTACCAACAAAATAAACAGAGGGTCATCCGACGAAAAAGGTTGTCAGTACCTGCCCATTAACATCGGAAGTTATAATCATGTTCGAAATTTAAAAGTTCGATCGAGATTTTGTCTTTTGTTATAATACTTTATTATGTAAATATAACACAAAGACAACCAAGCTATCCAATCAACAGTGAATGAAAACATTTGGGTAACTGTATTTTCTTTAGAAATATTTGCTTTCGGCGAGTAAAGTTTAAGTAGCTCCAATAAAGTAATAAGACAAATGTTGGCAAATTTAAAGCTGATTCACTTCAAGCCCGACGCACTTTGCTTGGACCATTTGAATTTCACTCACAATCAGCTCACTTAAAGTTTGTATGGCTTTGTCCGCGTTGTGGCTAGACAAGAACCACTTTATATTCAGGCACTTGGCCACTGGAACTTTCTCTTTCAATTCCTTTGAACGTCCTCGCTTGAATAAGTACCCTAATATAATAGTGGACGATGGTAGAATCATTGCACTTCCTTTGCTTCTTTCGTCTTCCAATGCACGTCCTTCATGACATTGACTAGAAATCCGTGAAATGACACGAGTATGACCATTGTCATATTTATTTATGTTTCTCTCATTCTGTGTTTCTCCGATTATGTTTTATCTCACCAACACAAAATTGTGTTTCACAGCCAATAGTAATTGAAGTTCCAACACGAATTCAATCACCTGATACGGTTCAAGCCTAACGTAGTCCACTCGGACCATTTCAATCTCACTTAGCTCACTTAAAGTTTGTATGGCTTTGTTCGCGTGTGAGGCGAGACGAGAATCGCTTTATATTCAGGCACTTGGCCACTGAAACTTTCTCTTTCAATTCCTTCGAATGTTCTCGCGCGAATCGGTTTTTCTTGTATTCAAAGAACACAAATACGACTCGATTAGGATTGAGTGCGGACAAATTCACTTGGGACACCTATCATTTATCAAGTTGATGGGCTCTTAACATAGCTTATTTTGTATGTGTTGGTTATTTTGTAGACTGCCGGAGAAAAATATTCGTTTAAGTAGGTTTTTACATGAATATATTTTTACATATATTTGATGTGATAATTGAGATTGTTGGACGATAGTGATAGATAATAATTTCTGAGCAAAATATATGAAGTACGTGAACTTTTTATGAAAATCGTAATAAGCTGTTTGCAAATAATGGAAATTTTGAGTTATATCGTCCTTGTAGCAAAAACATTTATACGAGACACCTAAATTCAGTTATTATGATATTGCCTATCTTATACAAGTTTATAACAAATCTATATACTACATAAAACGCTCATTATGATAATACTAATATGAACGTATTATAAACATCCACATATGAAACAGAATCAAACATATTTGATGATATTACAATGGCTTGAGTATGTCTCAACGCCTAAACATTAATTACACTAAACCGTGCTGACAAGGGATTATCAGAAACTAATCATACTCTAAATTAATACAAACCTGGTTAGATCAGATTACTCGTAAATTGTAGCTAATCAATCACTTGTTGTGTTAGCAGCAACAGCCCACTAATTACAATTGTTGAAGATTGTCCTACTAATCCTTCTAATAGTATAAATATAAAAGTTTGTGAAAATGTTTTAACGGAAAAACTACTGAACTGATTTAGATAAAACTTTACAGTGATGTATATTCATCATAATAGACCATAGGCTATAATTTATGAAGGTGTATGTGTTGGTAGGTTGTAAATTGGCCGATATACATTGCTCAACAAAGTCTAAGACTCAGGCACACTTTTCATGATTACTAAAAAAAATTGCGATCTTCTTAATTTGGTGCATAGTACATATACTAAATTATGTCACAGTGAAGTAGATACAAAATACCTACGTAAAATTATTTCAAACTTTTGAAAATAAACATAATGTTTAATCCTGATATTTTTTTAAATATCTTGAAGTAAGATTTGCCTTGATGTTTAATCCTGATAATTTTTTAAATATCTCGAATTAAGATTTGCCTTATTTCTGTTATTTAACGAATGAAATAATGTCACATTGTGAAAATCTGTTTTCTTCAATAAACAATTTTATTGCTTATTTGTTATCAACTAACACTGCTTAACTCCAACGTAAAAGTTTTAATCTATTTCAATTCATAGTAGATTTGAAATTAATTTCTTCGAAACAATCTTTATACCTAAGTCAATAATTTTAATAACAGTGATTTCGTAATGCTTTAAATTCAAAGGATTTAAAGGTGCAAAGTATTGGACTAAACAAGTTTTGATTATTAATTTAGTCAACTAGTTAAGGCACAAAGCTATCGTTTTTATGACTGATATTACTTATAAAACCATTTAATAAAATACGCTTTTTAAACTCAGTGTTCCACAATTATTTGGGTTTGTGGGAGATGCTACGGATTTCTGTGGAAATAAAAAAAAAAATAAACCTCACAAATCGCCTAATATGGAAGTGAATCCAAATTTCTCTAGATGTTGCACAAACTGGGAAAGTTTGCCATCTGCCATTCGTTTTTTACGTAAACCATATTGTTCATCTTAGACTTGAAATAAACATCCTATAGTATCCTGTAAAAATATACATACTACATATATCCTACATCATACTACTTATACTAGGGACATGTGGTGTTTCTTTGTAAGCAAAATTAAATTGAAGTCTATGAAAACATCTTAAGTATGACGTGTCTGGATATACTTAAAGGCTAAATAAATAAATCCAGTTGTAAGAGATTTTGCAGGCATTACGTATTACATTTTTAGTTATAGACATCCGAACAAACAAAAAACTTAAATAGAACAGAAAAAGGTATTCGGCAGATTCTTAGAGAAGATATTTCTGCTACAATCAGAAAGTTATTCACCCCTATGATGTACGAGGTGGTTCAGGAATGAATTTATTTTCATAGATTGTCCTGACACGTGTTGGGATTTCACATTGGATTGAACAAATACTTGCGGCGTTCCATATATTCATGAAGATCTGCTACACCTGGCCAAATTTACGAGAGCACACTCCTTGGTAAGCACCTCCGTACAGGAAGTACGTCGTATGTAACCCGAAATGCGTCGAAAAATAACGAAGTAGGTCAATAGGCTTCGTTCAGATTCTACGTTTGCAATTCGAAGTTCGCTTCGATATAATCTGTTACTCAATCACGCAAAATCTATAGAATAGAGGTCAGTCGATTTGATTTGTAAAATTTCGAACGCGTTATTGGATCAACATCATAAATCTCGCGGCTTCGCGCTCGTAGAATATTCAATTTATAAATTTGCATGTATGTAAAGGTTTTGTCTTGAAATCAATTTAAGATCTCAAAAGTTTACCCATTTTTTTAACGTCATACTTAAATTAAATATTCGTTGGCGCCCAAGAATATTTGTAACCAACCCCAGACAATATTGAATTTCTGTCTGAGGTCAAAATAGATGCGTTGCAACCCGTGTCTTTTACACTTTGACTTTTTGACAGTGAAATGTCACGTTAAATGCATTTCTTTTGACATGCCATTCATATTAATACAAAACAGCTCCAACATTACTTTTATACGATAGAAATGGTCAAATCAGAATCGACCCGAGAACCTTTTGAGAGCATCATCATTTATTACACAAATTTTAGCAATAAGGTTTACTAACGCTTCGGAAATAAAATATTTAACGAAATTTCTTTTATACTGCACAATTTCAGTCCAAACACGACTGCACTTTGCTGATTTAAAGCTGACTTTCTCGACGGGAGGTTACTTAAAAAATTATTTCGGTCGGTCGATGAATCTGATGAACGAGTTGATTGTTGTGTCAACTGTCTATAAAATAAAGCGAATAGTGATAATTCAGTGATAATAATTCAATTCATTTTATAAAAATATGCAAATTTTCATCAATGTTTCCTTATGATGTTATCACGTAAAATGATATCCGTAAACCGACTATACCGATAGTAATTTTTTCTATAGAGATATAATTTTAGTACTGACGCTTCGTTAGGTTTACCACACCCTTCAGGCCAGAACACAACAACTTTACTATATGCTATAAAGATAAAAACAGGTGTGGCTGCAGTGCTTCCGGAGTCGAACCGTGAATGATTGTACCAATTTCCACTTATAGCCTTATTTGTTATTCAGAAATGCATGAGTAGGTATCCAGTGTTTGCATTTTCCAACATGCGGTGACCTTAGATATTTTATGGGCCGTTAAACCTATCGTATGTGGCGCCGCTGCTCAAACAAGGGGAGAGGCTTAAGCAAACTAAGCTGTGGTTTAAGTCCCTCGTTCTTTTGGACATTGTTTGCTTAGCAGTAAAAAAATCTCTTTCTTACTGTAAGGATTTTTTTAGGTAAAGCCGATTGTTAGAATGGCGACGTCTGCCGTGGTGACGCGTCGCCAGCCACGCTATATGATATGACATATATGTATGCAGTATATTTTTATGATTTTGAGGTATCAAACGAGCATGCAGTCCATCTGATAGTAGGTGGTCACTGCTACTCATGGACATCTGTAGTTAACCTTAGATAGGATTGAAGTTCTATCTTAGGTCAACTACACATGCGTTGCTACTGGTCACACCCTTGAAACCAGAATACAGCAGCACGAACACTGACAGCTATTATAAAGCAGAAATAGGGGTGGTGGTGGTACCATCGCCGATTCGGCGTAGCTCATTAAATTTGTGTGTGCTCTGCAGGCCTATAGATACAGAATAAATGCTTTGGAATTTAATCGTGAAATAGTGATATGGACTTGTCGTTCATCTATTGAATGGGGATCGTAATGCGGGCTATGAGCGTTATTTACGTATCGTTATCGCGTATGCGTTGGCTCGACAACAGTTTGTCAAACTAAGCTTTGCCAAACGCTTGACATTACGACGTATAAACCTTTGTTTATTTGTTAGTAATCAATTCACACGTATTAAAAACAGTGGCATTAACTTGTATATATATACAACTATAACTTATTTATACATTACGTTATTCACCAAACATCGTTTTCCTGAACGACCTTTTGATGCTTTTTTGTGAAGTGTTTGAATAACCGTTTATGTTAATAGCAGCAATATAAATTAGAACTACTATTGTTTTAAAGTATTATATTACATAATCTAAACGAAACTATCTGCTATCACTACTCACGAAACTAACTACAATAAAATTGGCAATTTGACAAACATAGTCAAGAACAACTGTAATAAAAAGTGCTGTAAAAATAAAAACTATGATATAACACCGTAGTTTCAATTTTATAGCTATAGAAGAATCAAAGATGGACACGACGAGATTACAGAGAGACTTATAGACAGACGTTTATTTTGACAAATGGCAGTAAACCGACATTTAAAAAAAAGCGTTTAAAAGATTGAAAAACACGCAAAAACACATGATTATTAGATGAGCACTTAGATTTTGATAAGAATAAGACAAATACAAGATATATTATAGAAAGCACGGACGGTTCAAAACTTATACCAGTATTTTTTTAGGTCAGAGGTTAAAAATAAAAGGCATGAATAAAAGATAATAATACATAGTTTCTGGGAGCCTCCTAAATTTTAGCATATTATCAGCAAACTTTTAGGTGAGTTCGTTTGTTATTCAAAAGGCACGAACTTAGTATTCAATGTCCTCTGAGATAATAAAAATAGGCAAGGAAGTGCCTTGCTCTTATATTTTTGTTTTTGTCTCCCTGTAGATATACTACGTATATAGTTATCATGTATTATCTTTTACATATGAAATTCTATAGTATGCGTAAGACATCTCTGAATAGTTAATACACGAAGATTCATTTTTGTTTTCCTTTCGTTAGTATTATGAATCAAATGGTTTTTTTATTAGGTATACTAGCTGTTCCCGCGACTCCGTCCGCGTGATAGTCAAAATACGCGCGGTTTTAACTTATTGCAACATTTCATCAGGTCAGATATATTTTCATTAGTCCATCGCACTCAGGTTTTTGAGCTATGACAAACCGGGAGACAAAAACTGCCTTATACCGTTTAAGTTTTTACGTTTAACACTTGTTTAACCGAGGCATTATAACTTAGTCCCTGAGGGTAGCAACGCATTTGTAGCCGACCAAAAAAATAACTTCGATCATGTCTTGGGTTGATTTGATGTCCATTGGTGGTTGTGATCACTTCCCGTTAGGTAGACTGCATGCGGATTTGGACTTCAATGTTAAAAAAATAAAATAAAAAAAAAAACAAAAATGTGCTTTAGACCGCAGTGTTGTTGTTGTTTACAGAGGAATGATGACTTCTATTTACTATAAGTGTATTTTGTAAAGGATATTTGTAAAGTATTATAATGTGATGCGATAAACCCGATAAGCACTTCGCTCGTTCTACAGTTCTATGAATAAACATTTTCAAAGTTAGCTAAACTTTTATGGACTGTTAAGGGTAGTTTCGTCTAGACTGGCTTATCTAAAACATTAAAGTTCATTGTTATTATACTGAGTTTGTTGTAGAAAACTTTGTTATTTGTCGTATGATTGAAAATATTATACTCTTGGGAGATAAGTAGGTGTATCGGAATAAGATTTTTAAGCTAAAGATTACGGAATAGGATTTCTGCCTAGTCTTGGAAATATCCAAAGATTTGGAATGTTGTCAGTAAAATGTTTTTTTTTCTAAACTATAATTCTTTTACGTATAGGCAATAAACCACAGTGTGTATAACAATTATTATATAAATATTGAATTGAATAAATTTAAGTTAACAATAATTACATATTTGTCT